>CAKNXH010044266.1:0-12418 GCA_932178445.1 Andricus quercusramuli
ATGTTGGTCGGTCGACGACCGATTGACGGAAGGTGTAAAAGAGCCTTTAATAAAAAGGTTTTGTGTCATTCATATCTATGATATTAATTCAATTTTTCGCGTGATAACATGATTTCCACTTTTTCCACTTGTACGGTCAGGTGACAGTCAGATTACCGGAAATCGGTCATCTGACGGTCACTCCCCAATCTCTACCTGATCATAACAAAAGTTTCTGACAGCTCAACGCAAAAAGGATTATACGCGAGGGTAACATTATTTTATTTAAACTACTTCATTAGATATTAGTTATATCAATTTTCGGAACGATATTCAATTGATATTTGTCATGCCATTGATCTGTTAACTGTTTGGCTTGCGGATCAGCCGGATCAGTAAAGTCAAGATGTAGTAAAAGGAGGTTAGGTTAGAAAACTAGACAAAAAACACAACGTAGTTTTATTCTAATTTTTGATAATTCATAAGTGTTATAAACATATTTTATTTTTTATTTTATTCATATCTTGTTAAAGTGTGGGCTGCGATCATGTTTTAAATTTTATATGCGCCATAAGATAGGTATAAAGTCAGAAAGGTCAGAAATCAACATTTGCAATAAGTGGTATTTCAACCTCGATAAAACTTAGTGAACTGATATTGTGTTGCACGATGGGGCTGAACCAAGTTTAGATGAAAGTTTCAAATAAATAGAATTTTTTCATTTTTTATGGTAATGTGGCATCCCACGAACATTTTGAGGTGAAGAAGAAAATCAGTCGTGCGCTTTTTAAAGAAAGTGGATCTTTGTATTTAGTTACTGAGGAATGAAGAAATTTTTATAAGATTATATGGTAAATATTAGTCAACAAAAAACTAGATTTGTATATAATTACTGAAAAATGAGGAAATTGTAATAAGACTGTGTGGTAAATGTTGATTAAAATTTTGTTTTATTAGCTTTTTTGTTGAATCGCCCCATGAATATTCGAAATTCAGAAAGGTCCCTGCGACTCGTTTTTCAACATATAGGATTCGTTTTGGACTTAAAATGCCGAGAATTTGTCGTGGTGTATGACTATACGTAATTCCATTCCAGCGGTAGGGGCCCTTTTTATGCGGACGCCTGCCTATACTTTTTAATCTGCCCGTGAGCAAACCATTCTTCGATAACATTTATATTCAATCTAAATGGTTTAATTGATTGAATAATGAATATAAATGTCGAGTTTTTTTTAAAACCACCTCTGATTATTTTTATTTTCATGTTAAAATCTCTGTAGGGTTACAGGTGATCATATAATCAATTGATAAATCAATTGAAAAAAATGTTATCCAATATTTACCATATAGTGTTATGAAAATTTCCTAATTTCTTAGTAATAAAATACAAAAATCGAGTTTTTTCAAAAAACACCCCTCTGATTATTTTCATTTTCATATTGACATTATATTCGTGAGGTGACAGATAACCTCATTCGACAAGAAAAATGTATTTTAAAAAGTTGAACCATATAACCTTATGAATTTTTCTGTTTTTCTTAGTAATTAAATACAAAAATCCACTATTTTCAAAAAGCACACCACAGATTACTATACACGAGATTTCTAAACGTACTAACAACGTCTAAAACGTTCCCTGGACGTACAAGTCAAAAGACGTTATTTGAACGTCCCAAAACTGTCTTAAGTCAGGCCAAATAATCTTCTGAAAATGTTTCATGATCTAAATACGTTTTTAAAACGTCTCTTGAACATTGTATGTTTAAGGAACGTTATTTGAAATTACTTCGGTCGTTTTTGGGTCGTTCTAATGAAGTTCTTTAACGTTTATGCCCACTGGGTAAGTATACATATAGGAATTTTGAACTCCAAAGAATTTTCGAAAATTTTCAACATTATGAAAGTCGAAAAACATCTTTTTATTTTTTGTCAGCTTGGCCCTTTTTTATCTGTTTTGAGTTAGGATATAAAAATTCCTTTCGTATAATTTCATCTTTCTCTTATTTTTTTTAATCATGAAGAATTCTCTACCCTCCTGCTGTTGTGAGTGGTTATCTACATTTTTCATGAAAAATTAGCTTTTTATATGGTTGGAATCGTATTGAAAAAACGAATTTATCTGTGCTAATCATAATTAAATTTCTAAATAATTATGACTTCATTAACATATCCACAGCGATATTCGGGAAAACCTGATGCAAAAAGTCAATATCTACAGAAAAGTATGGCATATCTACACAAATTCAAGGATTTGGGGTAGACCTCTCGAGATCCTCAAATAAAAGTCACAATTACGCAAATGTGTTTTTACTTGAGAGGAACTCTGTCTATATACGGGCCGTGAGCCTGGTTTCGAAAAACACGTATATAGGCCATAGGGTAAGTGTGGGCCCTGGCGGACCGAACGAACGGAGCGGATACGCGTATCCTTATAGTATCCGCATCGTATCCTCTCCGTATCATGCAAGAAAAATTCATTAAAAAAGGAAGATGAACATTTCACTTATTGAAATTCGAAGTCTACGTGAAATTTTGCGTTAAAAGGTCACGGAGTAATCGCAATAGTTTTTCTGGCAACATTAAAAACTTTCAAAAAATATAATACTTATCGATAACGGGCTGAAGGCGACTTCAAACGCATCGTCGACTGATAAAGCCTATGAACTGCTACTGAATGACGATGCGTAAAGAAAATATATCATTTTTCTCAAAATGCATGCTAAAAGACAAGAAATACTTATTTCTATATATTTTTTACCAAATGAGTATTTGGCACACGGTTTGCCTGGTTGCATGTTCTACCGCGGCTTTCCAGGCGCTATATCATAACCTCAAAACTAACCTTACTAAGTCGCCAGTGATAATGCCTGTCAGTGTCGCAGTGTGTCTTGCATCTATGTAATTTATAATCCACGTGTTAAAAAATGGTGAAACGCGTGGAAAAAAGAAATCTATCCCAAAAAAATGCGAGCAACCGGGAAAAAGAAGAATGTAAGATTTCAGTATTCGAAAGATGTGTTGCTCGCATTTGAGGGGGTTAAGGGAGGACATTCGGTTGTTAAAAAGTACAGAGTGGCTATTTCGCCATACATGTATGGCAATATAGCCGACGGTAGCTAATTTCGACATACAGTTATGGCCAAATAAGGACGGTATTTTATTTCGCCTGTCGGAATAATGCAGGAGGGGGTGACGTTCAAAATAAGGAGAGTAGTTTATTTATTATTAACTAGTAGATTATAATTAACAAATTAATCTCATTAAAAAGCCAATTATAATTGCACCAGCAAAAAATTTGAGGCGAGTTATATCAAAATCTCAAGGAGAGTGCTCAGAGGTGGTTCTGACCACCGCTGTTAGGTGGCGCAAAAATCGAATGCATTAAATTTGAATTTCATTATACTTCGCTATTATCGCTACGAATGAAACATTTCAATTTCAACAAACAAAAAATGAAATGGTTGAGTATTTGAGAAAATCGTCTTTCAATATTTTCAGACGTAAATTGTAGTTTTCAAGATTTTTCAATTTCTCGACGGATTTCAAAAGGGGTCGATAAACCTTCCGAAAATCTGGAAGGAAAATTGAAATATCTCAATGAAGCCAAAAGTTATAGATGTTTAAAAAAAGAACGAGTAAATCTTTTTAAAGAAAACTACAAAATACATATATTTGTCTACAATATATTTGGTCGCCAAGAGATTGTACTATTCATTAGAAGTTCATCTCTGGCGTCTGAAACAAAAAAGTTTTCTATAATTTTTAGAATTAAAATTATATTAACATTCAAATGTTATGAAGGAAGTAAGTTTAAGACTTACGAAAAATAATTATTTTAAAAACATTTTTTGTAATTAAATTTTTTCTGACTGCCGCTTCAACCATCAATCAATCATAGCTTATTTTTTCAAAAGAAACATTCCTTGCAGATTTTCTATTTACAATTTTTAAATTGTGTAAATAATCTATAAATATAGTCTTTCGTTAGAAATTTTTTTCTTAACAAAAATCAGTAATATTATTTAGATTGTTAAAATCATATAGAAAAACTATCTTTTTCAAAGATCTGATTTTTAATACGGCATCTATGTTAATAATGAAAAATGTTTAGAACTAAATCTCTTGAAATTAAGAAAAGGTCTAAGTTAAACAATTTTAAATGTTTAGATTAAAAGCGATAATAGCGAAGTATAATGAAATTCAAATTTAATGCATTCGATTTTTGCGCCACCTAACAGCGGTGGTCAGAACCACCTCTGAGTACTCTCCTTGAGATTTTGATATAACTCGCCTCAAATTTTTTGCTGGTGCAATTATAATTGGCTTTTTAATGAGATTAATTTGTTCATTATAATCTACTAGTTAATAATAAATAAACTACTCTCCTTACTTTGAACGTCACCCCCTCCTACATTATTCCGACAGGCGAAATATAATACCGTCCTTATGTCGCTGTATGTCGAAATAAGCTGTATGTCGAAATAAGCTATCGTCGGCTATTTCGCCATATGTACTTGTATGTCGAAATAAGCTATCGTCGGCTATTTTGCCATACTTGTATGTCAAAATAAGCTATCGTCGGCTATTTTGCCATACTTGTATGTCAAAATAAGCTATCGTCGGCTATTTCGCCATACTTGTATGTCGAAATAAGCTACCGTCGGCTATTTCGCCATACATGTATGGCGAAATAGTCGCAGCCTAAAAAGTAATTTCTTTGGTTGAAAGTTTAATTGCTTTATTAAAAATTCTTTTTTCATTTAAATTTTGAAAATTTATATGTTTTAGTTAAAAATTCGTATATTTTTATCGAAGATTCATCACTTTCGTTGGAAATTTACATATTTTGTTAAAAAATTCATTTTTCTTGGTTGAGAGTTCATTGTTTTAACTGTTGAAAGACTCAACAGTTGAAAACTCAACCATTGGGCTAAAAATTCATTTTTCTGGTTAAAGAACGATTATTTTAGTTAAAAAGTATTTTCTTTAATTGAAAATTTTATTATTCAATTTTTTGTGGCAAATTGATAATTTTCATAGAAATTTAATTTTATTGGTTGAAAATTCATTTGTTTCGTAAAGAACTGAACAACTTCGTTAAAGTTTTCATTTTGTTTGGAAAATTAATTTTTTACTGAAAATTGAACTATTCTATTATTGAATGAAAATTGAACTATTTTACTAAAAAGCCTTTTTTTAATTCACTTTTTTAAAATGAGAATTCATTTATTTTGTTTAAAATTTGTGGTTTTTCAGTAGAAAAATCATCTTAATTGGCTTGAAAGTTCAACTATTTACTTACAATAGATTCATATTTTTAGTTGAAAATTTATTTCTTTTTGGTTGAAAGTTAATTATTTTGTTAAAAAATCTTTTTTTTTTCAATTTAAAATTTGAAAATTCATATTTTTAGTTAAAAATGCATTTATTTTTATTGAAGATTCATCACTTTGGTTTGGAAATTTATCTAATTTTGTGGAAAATGTATTTATGTTTTAACTGAAAATTTAATTCTTCCATGTCAGGGAATTTCGAAATTGAAATTTTGTGGCTGCTAATCATTTTAAGTATAAAACATTACTATTTGTTTATAATAAATATACAATTATTTTTTTTAAACGAAACTTATTAGAAAAAAATAATATTTTCAATACATCGAAATCGTACAAACGATTTACCCCCCCCCCCCCCCCAGGAGACAGGGGGGAGGGGTGGGGTAAATTTGTTCAAAGTCGCTTTTCCCTCTCGAAAATAAAGTTTTTATTATGGATATTTTTTTTCCATAGGATGCATATTTTTTGAGATATTTCGGTGTCTCAAGTTAAAAAAAAATACTCAGTATATATTAATATGTACAATTCTTTGACGTATATGCAGAATTTTTATTAAAAAAAAATGAAGAAGCTAAGATTAAAGAAAGTATTGAATCTTTGCAAAAGAGACAAGAGGAACTTCATTTGCAGTGCTATAAATTCAATAACACTTTGAAAACATTTGTTTATTTCGCGTTATAATACTGTAATTTTCAAAAATTGTTAATAAATTTATTAATATATTTAAGTCATGCCAAATTTACATAATTAAAAGGTTTAAATCTTCTAAATTATTGGTAACTTCATTTGAAATAAAATAGCAGTATTACCAGCGCTGTATTTGAGTTACCACGGTAGTTGACGCGCGGTAACTAGTGCAAACCCGCAGTAATATCTACATGGAACATTTTTTTAGATTCGCATTTTTCACGTAAATCTATTTTTTTCAAATTCTAACGACTGAATTCTATTTATTAAATACCAAATATTGCTTCACAAATTAATGCGTAACGAATTTCTCATTCAAAAACTTGTTTTTTATCTTCAAAAGTCGTCTTGACTTTTTTTCCGCTGTAATACCCACACTTACCCTAGCAACTTTCCCCACTGGGATTCGAGTGTGACTCATTGTCAGTTCAACGTTCCCCGAAAAAGACATATCTACATTTTTGAATGATCAAATAAAAGTAATAGTGATTAATTAACAATTTGAATGTTATATGAAATATTAAATTAATTACTGCAGCTGCATGTAAATAATGATAATTGTTTCAAATTTAAATTTAAAGTAATTAAGATTGAGACTATTTACACCTCAGAAATTTTTGTTACGGTACAAAAAACTGCTAATCTCGGTAACTAATCAGGAGCATCGGTTAGAAATAAAATGTTTCTGATTGGGTGCCGAGCATAGAAATTTCTGCTACTGTATAACCCGTAGATAGCGACTTTCTCCATCAGGACGGCGGCAGTTCTCAGTGCCTTCAACGCGAGTCAGGCACACATCTACGCAGATGTGCTCTTGAGATTGGTTTTATCGTCATCTTTGCGCATGAATATACAGCATATCTACATTTTTGCGTATAAATAATTAAGGTTTAAAAAAGTCGCTTCATTAAAGCAGGTTCGATTTACCTAAGAACGATAATTTTCTTTTTAAAAACGAACGTTTGTGAAAGCGTACAAATACAAACGCGTTTCGTTGAGTATCTTGGTTTGGAATCAAATCATAGATATCAAAATTCTTCATCAAAACGGTAGTTCTGGGCTTCATAATGCCTTCTCCATGCCTTTTACACAGATAAAAGTTTTACGTATTCTGACTCGCGATCTATACACCATAATTTCCAATGCAGTGAACCCTACCAAAAATCTAGACGATTTCTAGATGAGATCGTCTAGGAACGCATCATCTAGAATTGACCCCTTTCTATATGATACTAGACGAATGCTAGACTCAAAAGGGTCGCAGGTAAAACTTACTAGACGCCGCTAGATGAACTCTAGACCAGGCATGCCCAACTCGGGGAAATTTCCTCCGGGAACACATGTTCCAAGTTCCCTACTCTTTCTCCTAGAGAGCGGGAGTGGTGGTAGACGCATGCGCGTGGTAGATGCGTACGTCACAGAGGAGAGATTCTCGCAAGCGTTTACCACCACTCCCGCTCTCTAGGAGAAAGAGTAGGGAACTCGGAACATGTGTTCCTGGAGGAAATTTCCCCGAGTTGGGCATGTCTGCTCTAGACGAACCCTAGACAAGGCGACCGTCATAAAATTGCCCTAGACGTTCGCTAGACGAGCAGAGTCTAGAAAGTATCTAGAAATAATCTAGATTTACGGTAGGGAAGTCTCCCCTATTTTAAGTCCCCCGTACACGGCTGCTTCAAATTGTGCAGGTCCGTCAACTCAAACCGCGGTCCCTGTACACTCTCATCCGCGTATTTTGGTCGTTGTAATTGTTCGTGGTCGTCGCGTCGTTGGTTTGCATGGAGCATTGCACAGTGTTGCCGTTTACAGTACAATTGTACTCAAAAAGTACATTTGGTGAAATTTGAGTACATAAGTACCACAATCACAATTTGAGTACACTTTACTCTGTACTCTTTTTTTTCAAGTACATTTGAGTACAAATGCTGAATTTGTGTCTTTAACATTTTATTTTTGAATACGTTTGGAATTGGCGCGTTGGGCATTGAGCCTAATGTACCACTGAGATTGGCCGATGCCGTTAAGTACTTTCCGCAGCTAATGACGAATGAAAAGTGTGTATTGTGCTGGCTTTAACCGTAGAAGAAAGCTTTAACGCGAGTGAAAGAGATGGAGCAAACTGCTGTCTCCTTCACTCTCGTGGTTCAAGACTTCAGAAATGCGCAGTGGGACTCAGGGGCTTCAGTTGAACTTTTCAAACAGCAGCGTAAAAATGTGTGGTTTTTAACGTTACTCTCGTTCTTCCCCTTTATTTTTTGCAGTTAAGTAAGTATATGTCAAGTTATTAAGAACACTTACATAATAATTAATCAACGAGATAGTATTGAAACAATATTAATATTATTTACAGATTAGCTGGTGGCTCCCATGATACAAATTCGCCAGTTTTCTTCAATTATATTTGTTGTTTTTAATTGTTTAATGAATCAGTTTTCTTAGATCAGATTTGTGATGAGTTTTCTATTTTTATCGAATCAGTTCGATTTCTACTGCAACCCATGATTCGACAGTTTGATTTGATTAACATTGTATTATTTTTTCATTAAAAAAAGGATGTTCGCAGTAAATAAACAATAAGAATTAGCCCTTTTTAAATTTAATAATTTGAATTTCGCGCCAAAAAGTGATCGTATGCGGCGCCGCCGCAACGCCCTATTGAAAGTACAATTTCAGAGTTCTGAGTACACTTTCCGAGTACAAGCGCAATTTTCATTGTGGCAACACTGGCATTGCAGCATGACGTCATGGGAATACGTCATACGCCTTTTTCGACAAAATGTTCTAAACGTAAAAGTAAATCATACATGTACGAATAGTAAAATATCACGTTAGTGTATCAGATCAGGTACGTTAACCTCAATTTTCGGACAGTTGCTTGTATTTCGTGAGGCTGAAAGGTGTTCAACCGATGAAAAGATGAAGAAGCATAATTGCGTACATGCATTCTACACTTAAAAAGATTACTGTTCAGACCTTTATAACTCACCTTTACGTTTAGAAGATTTTCTCCAAAAACGCGTGTGCAGTTCCAGTCCCATATATGCTAACCTTCCTGACGGCTGACATTTTCACCTAGCCTAGCCGCAAAATATTTAGTTGTTTTTTAAATTTTATTATAATGATTTTTAGTTGAAAAATTGTTGTACGTCAACAAAAACACTGGGAAATTACTGGCATGCATGATACGCAAATGCGCTCACCGCGGTAACAGACCGCGACATTTTTAACTGCGCAAGTCGGGACCGTCTGAACCGTTTCCAATTGGAATGCTTAATATTGCGCAATATACTGGAGTCGATACTCGCGCACTCGGGCCCTTCCGAGGCGAGAATCGAAACCGACTCTCGCCCCTTGAGCTGAGAAACTGCGTGGGCCAGCAGTTCTAAGAATGTCGGGTGTATTTATCTCTATTATTACTGATAGTATTCATTGATTTCAAACCGACCCGCGGTTTTTCGGTACATGCGCAGTTAAAAAAGTTGCTTAGAGCAAGCGCATCGATACAAGACCGGCGCAACCAATAAACGTCGCTTGATAAAAATAACTTGAGGGTCGTGGTAGAGATGGGGGCCCCTCCACGAGTTGATGCGGAGCACTTGGCTCCCAAACTCTACGTCCCCCCACTCCATCTACCCACAGTTCTTCCATGGTTCATTCCAGTCGTTCCAATTCCAGAGGATACTTAGGTCGTTCAAAATACATTCATGGCAATATAAAACAGCCCGAAAAACGAAAGAAATGTTAAGAAATCAATTACATAATCAAGAATATTTCCTCTTCTAAAAATTCCTGAATTAATAGTGATTAATCTACAGGCCTCTGACTCACTTCAGACACCAAAAATAGTATAAATAGTATTTTCGACGAACATTTTTATTATTTTGTTCAGAATTAAATTATTTTCTTGAAAATTCAACAATTTTGTTAAAAAGTCATACTTCTTGGTTGGAAATTCAAATGTTTTGTTGAAAATTCGTCTTTTTCACTTGAAAATTCAAGAAATTTATTGGAATTTATTTTTCTTGCCTAACGATTTTTCTAAATTAAAAATTCAACTATTTTGTCGAACATTTATCTTTTTGGTTTGAAATATCATCTCTTACTGTAGAAATGTCACCTTTTGTAGTAAAAATTGCAACCTTCTGGTTAAAATCTAATCTTTTTTGGTAATAAATTAATTTTGTAGTTGAAAATTTTAATCTTCTGTAGAAATATCATATTTTCAGTTCTAAAATGTAACAATTTAATAGAAAAATTAATTATTTTGTTGAAAATTCGTTTTTGTTGGATAAATCCAGCTGTTTATAAAAAAGCCCGAGAAACATAAAACATTTTTAAGAAATCAATTATACGAAGTCCAATATTGCGTATTAGAGAATAAAAACCATGCAGATTAAATATTATATCTTTTTTCATCTGATAGCAAATCGATAGCTTCGAGGCATACATTTGTTGAAGAGAACTTTGTGTAATTCTAGAATTGGCAAATATCTGCAAAACTAGCTCGAAAATTGAACTCTTTTGTTTAAAATGGATCTATTTGGTTGAAAATACATTCACTAAATCCATTTGAAATCAGGCAGGTTTCTACACTTACAAACGCAAAATCTCTCGGGAATGAAATATGTTGTTTTTTAGAGGAAAGTAGACGATACATATTTCTCCGATTTGCAAAAAAAAAAAACGAAAAAGTTATGCGTATTTGAATTTTATGCTTTGTTTTTCAAGACACCCGAATTTTTTTTTTTTAAACCTCTATAACAATTTTTGTTTAACTTATACTGTGATAATGGAGATATCTTGTAGGTTCAATGCTTGCTAACTAACTTTTGTAGCCAGGAGAATTCTTTTTTCTTACAAACGAATTTTCCACCATTCCTTGTCATGCGGGCTAAACAATTTTTGAGGCCGGGTGAGCTTTTTTTCTTAGAAATGTAATTTTTAAATTTTTCTCGTAAACTATGAAAAATATTTCAAAAGAACACGAGACATTTGTATAGAACTTTTTTAGACGTGCAAACTTTTGTCTTATCATTCGTTCGTATCTGTCATTGTTTCCAAGAAAAAGTGGAAAATTCGATTGTCAGAAAAAAGAATTCAACATGGATTCGGTCCATGTATTTTTTGGAAAATTCATCGTTTTTGACGGGAATCAAATGTTTTTGAGTTTAAATTAAAATATTTTTTTGTTGAAAATTCATATTTTTTGTTGGAAATACATGAATTTTGTTGAAAATTCGTCTTTTGGTCGAAAGTTAATCTTTGTATAGGTTAAAAATTCAGCTATTTGGTAACAAAATCAACTATTTCGTACTTAAAGGTACACTTCTGTATCTTTCTAATAAATTATATAATCAGAGAGATTTTTTTCCAACTATCTGAAGAAGGGAAAAAGCTGGTCGTTTTTGAAACATATACGCGTCATATATTTCGCGTCACATTGTCGATGAGAATTTTACATGTAATCAATATACATACAAACTAAATTCTATTATATTAAATATTATACTAACTTTACAGAATTATTCAAAAAGTCATTATATTAAATAATTGTTTAAAGAAGTAAAATTTATTTAAACTATTAAAAATTGTTTGAAAAGTCATGAGGGATGTTTAAATTATTCGTATCTAGATTCCCCTTTAACGAATGAATCGACACTTTTGTTTTTAGAAAGATATCTTATTTTAAAAATAATTTATATTATCAATAAAATTGTAATGAAATACTAATTTAAGCTGCATATGTTCATAAACATCAACATAGTTTAATTTTTAATTTAGAAAAATCGTTAGGCAAGAAAAATAAATTCCAGTAAATTTCTTGAATTTTCAGGTCAAAAAGACGAATTTTCAACAAAACATTTGAATTTCCAACCAAGAAGTATGACTTTTTAACGAAATTGTTGAATTTTCAAGAAAATAATTTAATTTTGAATAAAATAATAAAAATGTTTGTCGAAAATACTATTTATACTATTTTTGGTATCTGAAGTGAGTCAGAGGCCTGTAGATTAATCACTATTAATTCAGGAATTTTTAGAAGAGGAAATATTCTTGATTATATAATTGATTTATTAACATTTCTTACGTTTTTCGGGCTGTTTTATATTGCTATGAATGTATTTTGAACGACCTAAGTATCCTGGAATTGGAACGACTGGAATGAACCATGGAAGAGCTGTGGGTTAGATGGAGTGGGGGGACGTACAGTTTGGGAGCCAAGTGCTCCGCATCCACTCGTGCCCCTCCAGCCTTGAAAATAAAGAATCCTCACGCAGTGACGCCAACTTTGGCATGTTGAGCTACTGCGCTTGCCCGGCGCAGCGGCCCTCATTGGTCGCTGTTGGCTGTTGGCGCGCGATTTAAACCTGCTATAATTAGCAATTATTGAAATTAAAGTAGATAATTATTATAAATTG
>CAKNXH010044267.1:0-26248 GCA_932178445.1 Andricus quercusramuli
TCTTTCTTTTCCCAATACATACTTGCCCTTACCTCGTTTCCCAATCTAAATCTTGCTATTCTTGTCCATCTTTTCTCTCCCCATCCCTTTTCTAAATACTTTGGTACTCCTTCCTTTTTTATCATCTTATACCATATATTATATTTTGATTCCTCAATCATCCCCCGTCTTTCTATTAATTGTCTTTCTCTCTCCCTTTTTTCCACTTCTTCATAGTTGACTCCAGTCCCGTCTTTTATATCTCTAGCCTTAAAGAACTCCCTCCTTTCTTCCTCCCATCTCGTTAATTCAATCGTCCTCCCTCTCCTTTCTTCTACCTCCATCAAACACTTTCTCGCTAACTCCCCTCCCTTTCCCTCCCTCAACCTAGTCTCAAAATTCCATGCCCTCTTTCCTGCTCTAGTACTTAATTTATCCCTTTGCGCTTCTTCTCTCACCATACCTTTCTTGTAAACTTTCAATCTCTTTCCTTTCTTTCCATCCCCATATCTCTGCTCCATAACCTAATACCGGCCATACCAGCGTATCAAATAACCACATTCTCCTTCTCCAATTTTTTTTAATCTTCTTTTTCCTATTCCCCATATCTGTTTCATTACCCCTGCTGCTTTTTTTATCCTTTCTCTTATATGAGCTCCATGATCTCCATTTGCTTACAAGGTATATCCCAGATACTTAAACTCTTTTACTTCTTCTAATTTTTTCCCCTTCCATCTTCCCGTCCATTCTTTTTTCTTCCCCCTCCTTTTCTAAACCTCATTATCTTTGTCTTTTCTACATTTAAATTCAACTTTTTTCCATCTGAGTATTTCTCCAATCCGGTAATTAAGCCCGTCATCCCTTCTTCATCTTCTGCCATCAACACTATATCGTCTGCGTACGCCAGTGTATATATCTTTTCGTTCCCTATCCTAACTCCTCCCTACCCTTTTCTCTTAATTTCTTCTTCCAAGTCTGATATTAATATATTAAATAAAAGCGGGCTCAGAGGACATCTTTGCCTTACCCCTCTCACCAACCAGAAACTATCTCCCACTTGCTCTCCTACCTTTACCTTGCTTTTTGTCTCTCTAAAAATTCACGATACTCTCTTTATTAATCCCTGTCTTATCCCCTTTTTCACCATAACTTTTTCTATCTCGCCTCGGTCTAATGAGTCAAACGCCGCCTTCAAGTCCACGAACACTGCTATCATTGCCCCTTTCTCCCTTTTAATCCTCTCATTTACTAAGTAGTTCAGAACATATATATTGTCCATTACCCCCATCCTTTTTCTAAACCCTGTCTGATTCAGTGGCTCTATCTTTTTCTCCACAACTTCTTTTTTTAACCTCTCCGATAAAACAGTCACATATACTTTATACAGTGTTGGCATTAGTGTCACTCCTCTATAATCTTTAGCCTCCTTTTCTGTGCCTTTCTTGACTATTGGTATCATTACTCCTTCTTTCCATAACTCTGGCCACCCCTCTCCTCTCCATACTCTATTGCACATTATCCATGCCCATTCCTCTAATTCTGTCCCCCCATATTTCCATACTTCACTTGGAATCTCATCTATACCAGGTGCCTTTCCAACTTTCATCATCCCTAATACCTTCACTATTTCCTCTCTTGTAATGTCCTCCTCCTCATCTGTTTCCCTACCATCTCTCAATCCTTTCCTAACTTTCCTCTCTACCCCTCCTAGTAATTCCATAAAATATTTTTTCCATTCTATCATCTCAATATCCTGGTTTACTCTTTTCCTTCTTCTTCTCTCTTTATTTACCACCTTCCAAACCTCTTCTTCCGTCCTAGCCTTCTCCGCTTCTTCTTTAAACCTTTTATTTTCTTCCTCTTTTTTTTTATCACACAAGTCAGTATACTCCTTCTTTTTTCTCCTATATTCTTCTCCACTACTTGTCCCTTTTCTTCATTTTTTTAATACCTTTCTCACTTCCTTCTTCTTCTGTTTACAATCTTCATCCCATCAACTTCTATCCCCTCCTTCACTAACTTCTTTTTTGCTTGTGCACTCTAATGCTTCTTTTATTTCTCCTACCATTATTTCCATTTCCTCGTTTAAATTTCCTTCCCCCATTTTGATCTTCCTGACTTTTTCTTTAAACTGTTCTTTACCTTCCATTGACCAATCCCCTCTTCCTGCTCTTTTCACTTTTGCTTCCTTTTTAGCGTTTTTGTTATTACTCATTTCCCCCTCTACCGTCACTATTATGGGAAAGTGATCCGAATCTATGTAGTTGCCCACCTCTAGTCTCTTAACCTTCTCTCTTACTTCGTCGTCCACTACCACATAATCAATTACCGTTCCCCTCTCTCCTCCTGAACGCGTAAATTCACCTTCCTCATCCCCCTCTATACTTCCGTTTAGGATAAACCATCCCATCTCCCCTAGGCTCTTCAACAACTTCTTTCCCTCCCCATTCAGTAGCTTGTCTTTGGATTTTCTTCCTCGCTCTCCATTCCATTCCCTTCCTCCTCTATCTCCTGTTCTCGCATTAGAGTCACCTCCTATTATTAGCCTACTCTCATGGTTATTTTCTTCCATCAGTCCTCTCATATCCTCTGATTTTTCCTGCATATCACCGTTCACATAAACCCCCACTATCTTCCACCTCTCTCCTCCCATATTTATCTCTTCTACTATTAATCCTTCTTTATGTTCTTTCAAGTCAACGGCGATACCACGCTGAAAACACCAGTTCCCGTTAGATCACTGAAATTAAGCAGTGTTGGGCGCGGTTAGTACTTGGATGGGTGACCGTTCGGGGAATACTGCGTGTTGTTGACCCGTCGTGGGCGTGGTGGACCCATACTGGTAGTACTCATCCACCTAGAAACACTAACCGAATCGGGTAGTGAGGCAATGAACTTTCGAGTTCGAAATGCTCTGCCCTTTTTATTCTTCCTCTTTGCATTTTGAACCTGCCATTTGTAACCCCATTGTGTCAAATTTCTCATAAACTCCCTATCCTTTCTTTCTAAGCCTGCTACATTCCAGTAGCATATCCTCCATTCTTCCCTACTTTCGTTTCTTGTCTCTTTTGGTTTCTCACTATTTCTTATTTCTTTACCTCCTGTTCCTTTCTCTCCTAGTTTCCCGATACCTCATTTTTTACTAAATCTTCCCTGTCCTCATCCCAATTCCACCATACACCTTCTATCTGTATTCTCCAATACTTAACCCATGTTCTTCTTCCTTTTTTTCTTTCCTCTTCCGCTATTTTCCTTAACCTATACTGCATGTTCCTTTCTACCCATGTCAAATCATCCTCTATTCTCTCCAAGCTTCCATATAACATCCTCTTCTTTGTCATCACTTCCCTCTTATTTTCCCATTTCTTCAGTTTTACTAGTGCCATTCTCTCCCCTCTTCGCTCTTCCCTTCCTACACTTCGCACTTCCTCTATCTAAAAAAAAAAAAAAAAAAAAAAAATAATTCTAAATAAGAAAAAAACAAATTTTCAACCAAAAAGATCAATTTTCAACCGATAATATGAATTTTGTAAGAAAATAGATGAATTTTTTAACAAAATACATGAATTTTCAAAAAAAATATTTGAATTTTTTAAGGAATTTTCAACCGAAAAGATGAATTAGTCACCAAAAAAATTAAATGTTCTCCCACATAATTTGAATTTTCAATAAAATACAGGAATTTTAAACCAAAAATTTCAATCTTCAACTTAAGAACATAAATTTTGAACCAAACATGTACGAGTTAAATTTTCAGTTAAGATAATTAATTATCATCTAGGAAATATTATTGTAAAAAGAATTAAATTTTGAAGGAAAGAAGGAGATTTTAACTAGAATGATGAATCATCAACGGAATAAATAAATTTTTAACAAATTAGTTCCACTTCCAACTAATTAGTTGAATTTTCTACCAAAAAAGATAAATTCTCAACGAAAAACGTGATATATTATATTTCAACCACAAAAAGGATTTTGATTTTATACCAAAAATAGTTGGATTCAAACGAAAAACATGGATTTTCTACAAAATGGTTTGAATCCTCAATCAAAACAGATTAAGTTTCAACCAAATAGTTGCGATTTTCAACCATAATAATAAAATTAATTTCAACTTTAATTTATCGAAAATTCCCTAACTCTGCTAGGTTTTTGCTGACATTCCCTGACTTTCTGAAATTTCCTGACCAGTAGCAGCTCTGTAATTAAAAAAAAAGTATATGTTCATTTCACTCTAGAATTCATTTGTAAAAATATATGTATTAATTATGATATATATTTGTTTAAGCTATAAATGCTTTAGATTCTCTTAAATGCTCTATAAATGCTTTTTTCAAGCTCAAATTCTGAGCATATTCTCGGGAGCATTTGCTCAACATAAATTCTTGAGAATTTAAGAACTCTATTCAGTAAACATATACTTTTCAAAAATTACAGAGTTGCTACAGGTCAGGTAATTCCAGAAAGTCAGAAAATGACAGAGAAAACCTGACAGAGTCAGGAAATTTTCGATAAATTAAAGTTGAAATTCATTTTATTATTATGATTGGAAATCGCAAATTTTTTGTGGAAATTTGATCTGTTTTGGTAGGGGATTTAAACTACTTTGTATAACTTTGTATAATATATCACCTTTTTCGTTGAGAATTCATCTTTTTTGGTGGAAAATTTAACAACTCAGTTGGGAGTGGAACTACTTTGTTAATAATTAATTTATTTGGTTGATGTTTCATCATTTTAGTTGAAACCTCCTTTTCTGTTCAAAATTTAATTCTTTTGACAATAATGTTTTCTAGATGAGAATTAATTGTTCGAACTGAAAATTTAACACGTAGATTTTTGGTTCAAAATGTATCTTCTTAAGTTGAAAATTCAAATATCTGGTTTAAAATTCCTGTATCTCATTGAAAACTCAAATTTTGTGGGAGAATATGTAACCTTTTTGGTCTCGAAAATTTATCTTTTCTGATAGAAATTTAATGTTCTTGGTTGAAAATTATACTATTTCGTTGAAAATTTACTTTAATTTTATTGAAAATCAATTTTTTTACTGAAAATTTAACTATTCTATTTTTAGTTGAAAATTTATTTGATTTCGGTGAAAATTTGACTATTTGTTGAAAATCCATCTTTTTTGTGATAGTACTCTCATTAGTTGAAATTTCATTTTTTGATTAAAAATTAATTTCTTTGGTTGAAAATTTGTTTGTTTTTTGTTTGAAAATTATTTCACTGGCTGAAAATTGTCCTACTTTATTCTTGGTAATAAATTTATCTTTTTAGTGTATGTATCTATTTGGTTGAAAATTAATTTTCTTTTTAGTGGATGATTCATCATTTTAGTTGGAAATTCATTTTAACTATCAAATTTTTTATGGAAAATTTACTTTTTCTGACAGAAATGTAATCTTTATCATTAAAACATTATCCGTTCAGTAGACAATTTAACTATTCTATTTTTTGTTAAGAATTAATTTCTTTCATTGAAAAAAACTGTTTAGTTGAAAATTCATTTTTTCCGTTGACAGAAAATTAATCTTTTGGATTGAAAAATCCACTATTTGAACAAAATTTCATATTTTTGGTTGAAAATTCATCATTGTGATTGAAAAATAATTTCTTTGGTTAAAAGTTAATTAATTTTGCTGAAAACTCGTTTTTTTAAATTTCTTTTTCTAACTGCGAATTGAAATATTTAACTATTTTACATTAGATAACATTTTGAAAGAAGGATAATATTCTGAATGGAATAAAACGGATTTAACATGTATGATTTCTAAATAAATGCATTTAGAATTGAATCATCTGCAATTGGACATCAGAAACTCTCAAAATTGAAAAATTTCAGTCTAAAATTTTGAAAATGACAATTTTATTAAGAAGGAGTTGAACTTGTATAATTTCTAATTCAAAACTTTGAAAATTGAACAATTGTTTTTGGAATTGAAGAATATCCACACTGAATAATTTAAAATTGAATAATTTGAAAAAATGTTGATGAAAAGGTGTCAAAATTGAAAAATTAAAATGTTTTGGGTTGGACAAATTCATTAGAAAAGAGTTGAAATTGTATCATTTCTGATTCAAAGCGTTCAAAAATGAGCAATGTTATTTTTAATGTGATTGTTGCATATTTTTAAATAATATTTTTTTCTCTCAAAATTATAAGTGCACTAAAACTTAAATATAAGAACTTGAGGATTTTTTAAAAATAAATTTTTTTCATTACGAACCAATAGTTTGATAAATTAGCCAATACTTATAAAACTTATTTCACGTGGCTTTTGTAACATAATTTCAGCATTTCAAATGTGGTATAAAATTTGAATAGTTCAAATGACTAATTTAATCAGTCAATTATAAACTATTTGTCGTCATATTGGATCCGCTATTTTGAATTTCTGAGTTTTAATGCCATATTTGGCATTTGTGACCTTTTTCTTCTTTTTCTCCCTAAAATTTCAAAAATCCTTTTATTTTCAAACAAAAAATATAATTACATAGCCAGTGTTTGAAATTAAAACCAATCAATTTAGAATATTTATATCTAAAATTATTAAATTATAAACTATCAGGGTTTTCAACATGAAATTCGCTATTACAAAAGATGTACTCGTGACATTGTTCTGACGTTTTCAATACTTGAATTTGAAACTACAACATTGTAAAATTTTTAATTGGAAACATCCAAAGGCTAAGTAGTTTCAAATAAAATATTTTGGAATTTAAGCTTTTGATGCAATTAAAACTTAATTTCAAGAATTAAACTGTTTTGGAATTGCGCATTCAAAACTATAATTTTGAATTTAAATTTTAGAAACTTCAATCATAATAAATATATTATTAAGAAGTATCGTAAATACATACATTTTTTGAAATACTAAAAAATGTTTGAAAAATTAAACAATGGAACAGGAACTTTTTGCAAAACTCATCGATAGAAACAATTTCAATTCCAGACAAAGAAGAAGTTAATTATTTAAATTGTTTCGGACAGTACCAGATTTTTCCAAAAAAGGGATCATTTGAAATAAATTTGAAAACATTTTGAGATTCTCATCCACAAACTTATGTGTAAAGTTTATTATTGAAGCTTGTGTGAATTTCCCGAAGGTGGACTAAATAAATTAAAAAATTACAGAATTTTCTTGTAAACTTATACAATTTTTTGTAAATATACTGTTCCGAGTTTCTTGAATGCTTGGAAGTTTAACATTTTGAGTAAAATTAATCAACTTTTATTTTAAAAATCTTCATTAAATACTATTCACATGCGACTAATATCACGCATTCGGGTTGTACCTTGTCTTAATATTATAGTTTAATATAAAGAATTATTTGAAAAGTTTCCCCATTTATTCGAATATATCTTTCATTATGTTATTTTTCATATTCGTGAGTCAATCTGCGCTGTTAACAAAAAATATGTTTCTTGACGTTTCAGCAGACATATAAATTTTGGATCTTAATGTTTAAAAGCATATGAAAAATTGAATTTTCAAGATTTTCAAAAAATCCTAGTTCCGGCGATAGCCATCCACCTATGGATCAACATCCAATTTTGTTTTCTGATTCCGCATAAGTCACTTTGACAGAATCATGGTCGCCGTTTACCTACCATTTTTTATATGGTTGCCATTCGCTCAATCAAACTCGCGATCAAGATCATATTTTTGCATATAAAAATTCAGAGTTACTCATAAAGACTGAATAAATATATAGTAAAAATTTTGAAGCTCTGTGTTTTTTGATTTCGCTACCTAAAATTCGGAAAAACCTTTTTAAAAAAGGCTGTCCCACGGGATGACCCCCTTAAGCTTTTCTGGTCAAAACTACTTTTCTTGTATTGAAAATCAATGTACCGACCTGAGACAATTGCTGGAATGTTACTGACATAATATTACAAGAATGTATCGAGAGTTATTTAATATATTACTTCACAGATACCTGTAACTCCATCACACTTTACGAGCACTTCATTCGTTCCGATCATCTTGCCTCACCAGATGCTTAAAATAAATCTCATAAATAGTGGTTCGAAACCAATACAGTCTTAAAATACATTCTATTATAATACCTACTGTAAGTATGCTGAAGAATTCAGTTCTTCCTCGACAGGTAATAAATTCGCGTTAAAAGTCGGGAGAAGAGGAATCGCACCAGGAGCATTCTTCTAACATAATAACAAATTCGTACGTTCAGGTGAAAAAGTTATATATAATTTATATACAGTGGACAAAGCTCTGATGTTTTCCATTTCTTTTTCACAGGAAAATTTATAAAAACATATGAAAAATATCGTTGTCTGTTCCACTATATATACATAAAATAATAAAATACAATAAAAAATGAGACGCAAATCCACAACTCATGTGAGTAACGCCCGTTCCTACACAAATATATTGTACACAAAATATGATGTACACATCGTATACTGATGATATTTTTCGTACACAAAATATTTTCTATACAAAATATTTCCTACACAGGATTTGATACTGTTATATTTTTCCTACACAGAATATTTTCTACACAGAATTTAATATTGTTTAATACTGTTATTTTTTTCCTACACAAAATATTTTTTTTCAAAGAATTTGCATATTCTGGGCAGAATTATATAGTAATATTTCATTAGGAAGATATTCTCAGAATATTGGACAGAAAAATATTATGTCCAATTTTTTGTCCTACACAAAATATATTCTGCGCAACATTTTCAAAACAGCAAATTAAAGATTTTTTACACAATGTAGATTCAGCATAAAATGAAATGATTATAGTTTTACTTTAAATATTGTTGCTGCTATATGGCAAATATTCTGAGTGAAGATATTCAACACATGCATATTCCACACCAAAAAATTAAGTTTAAAACTTTTCCTACACAAATCATATTTTACATAAATCATTCCTCAAGGGGGAATATAACAATAAATATCCGCTATGCCTTGAAGGTAAGTATCTTCTAACTAATTTTAAATTGTTTGAACAATGATTATTCGTTTAAACCATTTTTGTTGCCAGCAAATCGCGAAAAGTTATTATTTCTGGCATAAATGATAAAGTGGATGAATTTCAAGGATAATGGTTCTAGTTTAATATATTTTGTAATTATTTAAACAATTTTTATCCTGTGAATCGGAGAGGGTTACTATTCTGCTAGGATGAATGACACAATTACCGAATGTTACAATTAATTTTTCTTTGTTTAAGATATTTGGCAAATCTTTAAACAATTTCCATTTGTTTCAAAAATTTTTTCATTCTATTAACTGTGAAAAGTTATTATTTTCTGATAATAAAGTAGGCGATGAAGAATGTTGAAAGTGATATTTTTTGTCACAAACAATTGGCGATGATTTGAATGATTAATACTAATTGCTTCTCTTCATAGGAAAGATGGAGAAAATTTGAGTTTTTTTTTAATCTCTTACACTGTATATTTCATTGATTAAACAGTGTTCTATTCCATCAATGAAACCGATTTAAAAAAATGACTATCAATAACGTAAACAAAAATGTTTAAAAAAAAGATTATTTTTTTATTGGTTATGAAACTACATAATGTAGGAAATACAAAGAAACTAGAATTCTCTCCACCTTTTTCCTATTTCTAAAATAATTTTTTTTTTCGCTCTTTTGAAGAGATTTACCCTTTTCCCCTATTTCGCGTTTTTTGCTTGAATTTCCAATGAATCAATAGATCCTACTGAGAAAATTCAACTATTTTGTTTGAAAAGTCCACTATGATACTATTGGCTTAAAATTAGTCTTTCTTAGTTTACATTCTACAATTTGGTTGAAACAAACTGTTTTGTTATAAATTAATTTTTTTACTTGGAGATTCATTTCGTTGGTTGAAAATTTAACCATTCCATTTAAAAAAAATCAGTCCTCTGGTGAAAAATCATATCTTGGGTTGAATGTTGAACTATTTTGTTGAAAATTTATGGATGAAAATCCAATTCAATTATTCAATTATTTGGTTGGAAATTCATATATTTTGTAACTAATTCGTTTTTTTCAGAAAAATAATTTTTCAGGTTGAAAGTTCATCCCTTTTGGTTGAGGATTCAACTATTTTCTTGAAAATTCGTCTTTTTTAATGAATTCGTCTGCTTCTATTTCAAATTAATATATTTTTTAGTTGAAATATCAACTGGTACATTTTTCGTTGAGAATTATTATTTTTTTGTTGAAAAATCAACGAATCGGCTGAATTTGAACTACTTTTGGAAAAAATAATATTTTGTTGTTGAAGATTGATCATTTGAGTTGAAAATTCATATTTTTAGGTCGAAAATTGAACTTTTTTGTAGAAAGTTCATACTTTTTGCTAGAAAATTCCACAATTTGGTTGAAAATTAACTTTTTTGTTGAAAATTCAACTATTTTGTAGATAATTCGTCTCTTTAGTTTCAAAATTCAACCATATTTTCGAAAATTCATATATTTTGTTGAATATTTCTCTTTTTTGGTAGAAAATTAAACTTTTTGGTAAAAAAATCCATCTTTCTGATTAAAAATATAACTATTTGGTTAATAAATAATAAGTTCCTCGTCCTGAATTTCCGGGATTACTACTCCATCCTCTTTTCCCAAAAACAGCCAACAAATTTATCTTTTTTGGTTGAAAATATTACTTCTTTGTTGAAAGATGAACTTCTTTCTTAAAAGCTCATTTTTTCAAAGATTTCACCTTTTTCATTGAGAATTCCTTCTCGGTTAAGGACTAAACTATTGGTTAAAAATTCGTCTTTTTGGTTATAAAATGAATATTTTTTGTTGAATTTGTTCTTGGGTAGACTCTTGGTAGAAATTTCATTTTTTATATTGAAAAAGTCATCTTCCTTTATTGAAAATAAACTTTTTTATCGTAAACTCAACTGTCTTAGGAACAATTTATCTGTTTGACTGGAAAATTCAACTATTTGGTCAAAATTTAAACTATTTTCTTAAAAGTTCTTCTCTTTTGCTTAAAAGTTCAACTATTTGATTGTTGATCAAAATGGATAATTTTAAAATTGAAAAAATTGAAAAAAAGATTCAGATAAGAAGGAATTTCAAATGGGAAACACTACAAATGTTTGAAATTTTACATCCTTTAAATGTTCAATATTACTTTAAGCAAATTCAAATCGTCTGAACATTAAAAATTAAAAATTTCTCAATTATAATTTTTAAGATCTAATAATTTAAATTTTAATTGCAAAATCAAAAATTATGAAAGGAAAATATAGAATTATTAATATTCATTTGAGAACTTCAAGATATTGCACTGAATTTTAAAAATAAAAGACAAAAAAGATTGTTATATATGATTATTATCTCAATTCTTCATTCTTTGGAATTTCTTTTGAAAGAATTCAATTCAAAATTGTTTCTCTTCAAAGCTTATATATTCAAAAATGTGCAACTATTAATTTTGCAATTTGATATTATATGATTTTGTAGAATTTAAAAAAACCAGACAATTTTGTACGTTTAAAATTGAAATCAAGCAATTATAAATATTCAAATAAAAAAGCATTTAATTAAAAATTTACTAAAATCCAAATCAAACAGTTCAGTATATTTAAATCTAAAATTAAATTGTGCAATTTTGAAAGATTTAAAAGTGAAATTATTCTGTCATTTTTAATATTTGAATTCGAATGAAACTACAACATTGTAAAATTGGAAATCTGCAAAAATAAAGAAATTTCGAACAAAATATTTTCGAATTTAAGCTATTGGATGAAAAAAAAGCTTTAGTTTCTAGGCAATTTTTTAGGGTGAAAATTCTTCATTAACATTCAAATACCATTTCAGATAAAAATTTGAAATTTTCAAATTGATTTATTTATTTTAAACAAAAAATTACTTTTCTACCATCTAACATGAGTTTTCAACAAAAAACATGCATTTTGAACAAAAAAGTGCAATAGTTGATATGTCAACCAAAAAATATGACATTTCGTTTAAAAAATGAATTTTAGAGTTACAAAGACGAATTTTTAACAAATTGAGATTTTTCAGTCATGAAGAAAAATATTTATCTAAGCTGTTGAACCTGCAAGACAAAACACGAGTTTTCTATGTAAAAATTGAATTTGCAATCAGAAAATATAAATTTTTAGCAAAAAATGTTCAACCAAAGTATGTCAACTTTCAACCAAAGAGATAAATAAACCTTCTTTCAAAAAAAAATTTCAACAAAGTAGTTCAGCTTGCACCCACGCAGTTGAATTTTTAATTAAAAAAGATAAATTTTCAACAAAATAGTTCAGCTTTCAACCAAAGAGACGAATTTTTAACTAAAAATAATGAATCTTCAACGAAAAGTTGATTTCTTAACAAAGTAGTTTAACCAAAATTTTTAAATAAAATAGTTGAATCCTCAAGCAAACAAGATTGAGTTTCAAACAAACTGTTGCATTTTTATCAAAGAAAGATTAAATTTCTACTAGAACAGATCAATTTTTGAAGAAAAAAGACAAATTTGAAAAAGGTTGAATTTTCATCCAAAAAAGATCTTAATTTGACTTTTCAACATTTTAATATGAGTTTTAAATAATAAGTTAATTTTTTCCGAAGATACTTGAGTTTTCAACAGAACAGTTGAATTTTTAACGAAAAGAATGACTTTTTAACAAAATTATTGAATCTTCATCGAAATAGCTGCATTTTTATTCAAGAAGAGTGGAATTTCTACTAAAACAGATGACTTTTCGAATCAAAAAATCAAATTAAAAAAAAATTGAATTCCCATTCAAGAAAAGATTTAAGTTTTACTATTCAACATTAAAATATGAGTTTTAAACAAGAAGTCAATTTTCTACTAAGATACTGATTTTTCGAACTAAAAAGACGAATCTTCAACAAAACAGTTGAATTTTCAAATAAATGGATTACTTTTTAACAAATTTATTGAATCTTCAACCAAATAGTTGCATTTTTATCCAAGAAAGATAAAATTTCTCATAGAACAGATGAATTTTTACATCAAATTTCAAACAAATTTGAAGTTTCATCTGAACAGATGAATTTTCAAATTAAGTAAACCAATTTATAAATAAATAGTTAAATTGTCATCCAAGAAAGATTTGAGTTGACTTTTCAACACCAAAATATGAATTTTAAACAAGTAAATTTTCTACGAAATAGTTGAATTTTCAACAAAAAAGAATAACTTTTTAACAAAACTGTGAAATTTTTTAACAAATAATATCTGTTATAGCTGAAAAATTAATCTTCAGGGAAAATAATTTGCGAAAAAAAGTAATATAAATATAAATACAAGGCAAATAAATTACAAACAAGAATATTATTTCAGGGTTACTGCAAAACTTCATTTTAAAAATTTCCTGAATAAGTTTTCATTTTCCCTGACCATTAATAATTGAATACCAAAATCTCAAACTTGTAACATTTTCAAAATGGAATCTTTCATAAACAGAATAAAATAATTTAAAATTAAAATTGAAGTATTTCAAATTTATTCTGCTTGACTCCTATTTAAAGTTATAGAAATTCTCTGACTTTTTCAACATTTTTTTTCTTAATCCCTGAATTGTTTTATGATTATGTCATAATAAAATTATAATGAAATGTAAATATCTCAGAAGGACAAACTTGATGCCTATGATCTGAGATAAAGACTGCAGAATTGTGAACTTTTGATTCACCAGAACTTTTTTTCAGTATAGAATATTCATAAGTCACATTGTTAATCAAATTCTATTTTCATCTATTAATTAATTTTTGCTTTGATTAGAAAAGATGGTGATTGTTCATACTCTCGTTCTATCCTGGGCAGTTATCTTTAATTCTATTGGTGAATATAATAATATATCTATTATTTTAAGTATATTTTTTTATTTTGAAATATACAAAAATACAAATTTGTGCGATTTAATCTGGTTTCTGTCTCAATTGCTTTTTTTCAAACTTTGTTTGAGTTTGTCCGAAATAAGTACAAATTAAAACTGCATTCATTCTGAGGAAATCAAACATCTGTGTGCTATAAAAATGATATTCAAAACGTGTCCCTGATACGGAATTTATATAGATTTCAAAAGCGGAAAGTACTTTGAGTTAAAGTAGAAACGGAAATTTGTACAATGTCTGCCTTATTCTGGACAAATTATTTCTTTTGCCGAGAGAATGATCTCTGATTTGCTTCAGAATTTTAAAGAAATTTTTAGAGGTCACTCAAGGTCATTTTAGAGAAAAAGGCTTATTCCTAATTAAATTGTCGCTATTTATTATTAATTTCTGATGCGTATGAATCTTAATCTTTACAAGTCAATATTGAACTCAGATTTTTACAGATTTTCACAATCACATTCAAAGGTGGCTCAAGGTCATTTTTTAAATAAAATGTTTATCCAATGAAACTTTCTCTAGTTTTTTTTCTATAGAGAAGCAGTATCAATTAATTCATTCCAGCAAAAAAATTAGTCAAGGTGTTCGATAAATATTTGTCCTACTACTTCAAGGGTATTCAAGGTCATTTTGCAAAAATAAGCTTTTTGTGAATTGTGATAATGAAAACACAGTTTTAACACTTACTTGCTAGGTGGTAGTTTATGACTAAATAAGTTTCCCTTTTTTTTCTAAAAGTTAAATCATTACCCCTTTCTTCCGTACTCATGATAATTAATTCTTCGTAATTACAATTTGAAAACGAAACTTGATCATATATTAATAAAGCTGCGATATCCTACTGTTTGTAAAGTCTTCTTTTTTTAATTATCAGCAAAATAAAAAAAAACACTACCATGAAAAAGAACATTTTATTGAATTACCGTTTTTCACAAAATGACCTTGAATGACGTTAAAGTAATATGACACGCAGTTATTAAACTTTTGGCTAATTTATCGCCGCAATGAATAAATTGACACTGATTCTTGAATAATAACTAGAGAAAATTTAATTTAATCGTCATTTTATTGAGAAAATGACCTTGAGCCACCCTTCAATGTCATTGTAAGAGTCTGAAACAAATCTGCGTGCAATATTGACTTGTAAAGAACAAAATTCATACGCAACAGGAATGAATAATGAATGAATAGCGTCAATTTAATTAGGATTGCGCATTTCTACCCTAAAATGGCCTTGAGCGACCTCCAAATATTTTTTTTTACATTCTGAAAAAAATCAGAGGTCATTTTCTCGGCTAAGGAACAATTTTTAGGGGTGCAAAGTTAATTTAAAAAAAAAACACTAATATACAACATACGATTGTCTACTGTAAGAAAAATTAAATCCTCCGTTTCTTATTACAGAATTGAGTTCACAGTTCGAGGGTTTACCTAATGTTACCTGGCGTTCCTGGTTTCGGAACTTCGTGTTTTCCTAACAGACATAAAGAGTCAGCGTTATTATGGTTCTCTAGGCAAAATATCTTGGAAGGAAATCATTTTCAAAGATGACCAAGACGAAAGTTGTAGCATTTTTGACGCCTGATCGAATAGTGACCTTGACCTTGGCCATATCCTTCACTGTCATTTCAAGGTCAAATTGAATTTTTAAAATGAAACCTCCTAATTTTGACCCGTGGAACTGAGCGAGCGGAAAATTTTACGTCCATATATTACCTGGACCAATCGAAAATTTGACAGCAGTATGACTCCACTGGCATGCATTTTTTAAGAAAACGTCTGAGGGAAAAGTTCTAGCATTTCCGACCCACAATCGATTAGTGACCTTGACCTCGACCTTGCCTTAACCTTCCCAGGTCAAATTTACGATTGCTGATGGTCATTCCCGGTGTCAAAAATAGGGATTCTTATTCAAAAACTCAATTTGACCTTGAAATGACCTTGAAATTCAAGTTTAAGGTTACTATATGATCAAGCGTCAAAATTGCTATAACTCTTGCGTTTGATATTTTCTCAAAAAATGCATGCCAGTCGAATTATCCTGCTGTACGTTGTTTGACCTTGCCATGACTTTCCATGGTCAAATTTTCGGTTCGACAAGGTCATATCTGGACGTGGAATGTTCCGCTCTCTCTGTGACTGGAGTCAAAAAGGGTTTCTCATTTAAAAAAAATCAATTTGACCTTGAAATGGGAGTGAAGGTCATGGTCAAGGTCAAGATCAGCTTTCGATCGCGCGTCAAAATGCGGCAACTTTCGTGTTGGTCATATTCTCCGAAAATGGTTTCCTTCCAAGATATTTTTCTGTTCTCATACTTTTAGAACACCCTGTATAAAGGGAATGTAGTAGTGCAGTTATTTCGTTGAATATGGTTAGCAATGAAGAATATTTATGAGTTTAATTAATCTCAAAGCAATTGGTTATTTTTACATTTAAAAATAAGTTGCTTCATATTAATTATTATCTTCAATGAATAATTCTGTTTACCATCAGGGGTGTTAAACAGCAAATTATTGAAGGAAATTTGTGAAAATTTGTATGAATATGAAAAACAAACTTCTTCTAATTTTGGGGCTATAAAAGAATTTACCATTGTTTGTAAACTCAAACAAAATCGCAATTTGTAATTTATTAAATTTGTAATTACTAACTTTGATTAAATTGATTTGCATTACAATGTCTGATAACTTCTCGCAGTAAATTGTAAATGAACTTGGCTTCAGACGCAAAATATTTTCATAAACGTTGAGTTTTATATATAACAAAACTCAAATTTATGTTATATAAAAATCTGGAAAAGAGTATCTTAAGCCAAAATTTTTACGATTTTTGAGTCGCAACAAATATTTTCATTTACATTATTTAAGAAAGTATGTTTTTTACATTTGAAGGTGGTTACCTCCCACAAGGATAATTTGGACCAATCATATACTGTAATTTTTAAAAAATATTTTTTATGGGGAAATTCATGAAATGTAAACACTGAAAACTGTGAAAAGCTCGAAAATTCATTTACTTTTTTTTATCTTAAAGAGGGTAGTTTTTTTATTTTTAACAGTGGGTTTTCAACTTTTCTTCAGATAATCGTATTATTGCTTTTCTAATGGGCTATTATTTTCTATGGGATATTAAAGCAAATACGATTTTTTTTACTTTTGGGTTGGTTAATTCACGTGAGAACATACTTGCCATAATCCATTAAATTATGAAGAATTCATAGTTTTTGCACTAAATGGAAGCTTTTTTGAGGGTGTTACAACAAACCAAAGAAGCTTTGTTTCCTTTGAACCACCCTAATGTACGTATGCATTAGGATGGTTCTTATTTATACTTGGTGGATTTTTTTTTCTCGAATTTCTCTGCTCTCACCGCCCAGTTTTGTCCGAATGCCAAAAAAAATCTCCTCAAAATTTTGAGCAAAATCGGTTCATATTTAGGGGTCGCGCAAAGACCATGAACTTTCACATTGATTTAACATGGGAAAAAGTCAGCTTTTTTCAAATCTAATATTTAAACGCGATAATATGTTACAAATAATTCCGTGTTTTAGTATATTGTTCAGAATTTGTCAGAGAATTTATGTAATATTGCGGTTGATTGACGCTTTTTGAAAGTTTTGTTTACATGAATAATCAGTGATCAGTAATTTAAGAATACCCAGTAATTTTTTAAATAATATTCAATTGCTTAAACAATTTAAATTTGTTTAAATATTTGTTTTTTTCAGCTAACTCTCGAAATGAACAGGAGAAACATTTTCTCACTAAATTTTCGACAAATGTTAATATTATTAAGTACTGATTTGTTTATTATGAATACTCGTAGATGCTTGAACAAATTGAAATTTCTCAAACAATTTTTTTGTTTATATTTTTTTTTAGTTGCTATTTTTCGAAAGATTGACATATTTTTATGTTTTACTTTGCTTTTTAAGAATACTCTTAAATGTTGAAAGAAATTAAAGTTGTTTTAACAATTGAATATTAGTTAACAAATGACTGGGTATTCTTAAATTACTAATGAATGATTATTCATGTAAAAAAACTTTTAAAAAGCGTCAATAAACCGCAATATTACGTAAAATTCACATCTGTCACTTATGGGGTTTTCTTTGCGGACCCATAAGAGTGGCTTAAAATTATTCAATCTCAAAATTTATAATAGATTCTTATTCTCTGACAAATTCTGAACAATATAATAAAACACGGAATTATTTGCAACATATTATCGCGTTTAAATATTAGATTTGAAAAAGGCTGACTTTTCCCCATGGTAAATCAATGGGAAAGTTCATGGTCTTTGCGCGACCCTTAAATATTAACCGATTTTGCTTAAATTTGGAGATTTTTTTGGGGGCATTCAAACAAAAGTGGGGGGGTGAGAGCAGAGAAATTCGAAAAGTGAAAAATAAGGGCCCCCCTAGTATGCATAGAAAATCGAATATTCCGTGCATGTATGTTAGGATGATTTAAAAAAGGTTTAATTGTTTTTTCTAAAATGGATCGCCCATAAATTTTTTTTTATGTCAAAACAACCATCGAATTTTTCTTTAGAATTATAAAAACATATTTAGGGGTTGCTCAAGGATATTTTTTCCAAAAAAAATTCTTAGTTTGTTTCAATTGCCGCTGTGTATGGATTATTTTACTTTTACTTACATGGACTGTGTTACTTTTATTGAAATCAATCACACATAATATTACCTATTCATAAATAAAAATAATTTTTCTATAAAATACTGGGATCATAATAATAATTTTGCAAAAATATTACTCAAAACCAACTTGATATACCCAATTAATTTGTTATTCAAAATATTTTAGAGTAGCTAACCTAGGTTAATTCGAGTCACCATCAGGGGATTAGGGGGCTGGTATTTTTTGTTACAGGGACCCCAAGACGGCCAAACCAAGGGCGTGTATACTGACGAAGGGAGTTATTGCTATCCCGCTGCTTGAACTATGTTTGAGAGACCTGATGGTGATAGCCATGGATTTAAAAGGAATGGGGAGGCTAGGTCTGGGATCAGCTTATGTTCCTTATGACAGCGATACTATTGCAAGGTAAGAAGTATTCCTCTTCTGTTGGGGTGCGATGATAATTCCCATTATACTTTGTGGAATAGCACGGACGTCAACTCAAGAGGTAATGAACTACTGCAATACCTAATCACTACTGACTTAGATATTCTTAACACGGGGAATACCCCGAGGTTCCGTAATTCGGTCAGGGAAGAAGTCATTGACATCAATCCCTGCACCAGTATTTTTAGGGATAGTATCAAGAAGTGGAGGGTTCCAGACGAACCCTCTCTCTCAGATCACTCACAGATAGAGCTCGTGTTGGAATCCGTTGTACCCGCTGGCCCTAACTGGGTCAGAAATCCAAGAGGAACGGACTGGGATCAGTTTTCCACGGAACTAAGATGTGCACTCTCAGAGGTTCCCAAGTCAATTCGAGACGTTGACACCCTGGAGATGGCAGCCAAAACTTTCACGGAAGCCATCAAAGCTAATTATGAAAGTAATTGTCCACCTACAAGAGTCCGAAAGGCTGGGGAGACATACTGGTGGAATGCGAAACTCGGAAAGCTTCGCAGGGTAACCAGAGAGAGGTTCAGACGTGCCAGTGCTGGCAAAAACGATGGAACTATGGACGTCATTCACAACGATGAGGGACGAATACATAGGTGCAATACGTAAAGCAAAGCAGGAGAGCTGGACCAACTTTTGCACAGACATCGAGAAGGGAGCTGAGCCGGCTAGACTGGACAGGCTGCTTTCTCGAAATCCGGACGCTATTCTCGGCACTCTAGAATTGCCCGGAGGGGGTTACTCATAGTCGGACGGGGATACCTTGGCCCATCTGATCAGGGCACATTTTCGAAGCTGTTCAAGGTCTGGTGAAGGGGGACGGCAACTCGGAGGCAAGCAAAGTCACCTGTGGCCCAAAACTACGACTGGCCAACGAGATTGTCACCCCTGCCAGGGTCAGGTGGGCCATGAAATCCTTCAGTCCTTACAATTCTCCTGGCCCAAATGGCATATATCCAGCCCTCTTACAGCGGGCTGCAGAGATCATCATAGGGCCGCTAGTGAGACTTGCTAGGGCTAGTTTGACGTTTGGATATGTCCCGACGACATGGAGGGGTACGAGAGTAGTCTTTATTCCGAAGGCAGGTAGGATCGGTTATACTTCACCCAAGGATTTCCGGCCCATCAGCCTAACTTCTTTCCTATTAAATATCTACTCTCGAGTCAGGGCCTTCACGTCATAGGCGATGCGCACGATATATTGTTTATCGTGCGCGGTCAGCATCTGGATGTGCTCTTCGGAGTAATGCAGCAAGCACTGATGATAGTAGATTCATGGTGCAAGAAAACTGGATTATTGGTTAATCCGAGTAAGACGGATGCGTTTGTTTTCACCGGAAGGTACAAGTGGGGAACTGCGAGTACATTGAAATTTGGAGGATAACAACTGGAAATCAAAGAACGAGCTAAATATCTATGAGTAATTCTGGATAAGAAGCTGTCATGGTATGAGCACCTGGAAAACAAGTGCAAGAAGCTTTTGCGGCCCTATGGCTCTGTAGGAGAGCCATAGGGAAAAGCTGGGGCTTGAAACTGGAGACACTTATGTGGATTTATACAGCGATCTTGCGACCCAGGTTAACCTATGCGGCGGTAGTCTGGTGGAGCAGGCTCGAGCTGTCCACTGTGAAGTCCCGACTGGGAAGAATCAGGGGACTGATTTTGAGAGGCGACAATGGAGCCTCGAAGTCGGCACCCACGATGGCACTGGGAGCACTAATAGGCTTAGAGCCCCTCCATCTTACCATCAAGGCCGTGGCTGCGAAGGCGGCCTGGAGGCTGAATTTGGTGAATGAAAGAAGGATCTCGACAGCAGTGAAGATCCAAGTCGGCATCGCGAGAAGGCCTACCATGAACATGCCCAGGGACAAAATGGTCACTCGCCATCTCTTCGACAAGAAGTATCGAGTTAGCCTATCCACGAAGGAGGAATGGGTTAACGGCGACGCATACCTGCCCTGTGATGGAGACAACGGGTTCACAGATAGCTCCAGGAACGAGGAGAATGCAGGAGCCGGCGTTTATCTTAGAAGGAATGGAATGGGCTTCACAATTGACATGGGGTCCTACGCCACAGTTCTACAATCTGAGATTATGGCCATACTCCAGTGTGCCTATAAGGCAAGGCAGTACAGCAATAAAAGGCACATCCGTATCTGCTCAGACAGCCGGGCTGCTATATTGGCTTTGAATGGAACAACGACTACGTCCCTGTTAGTAGGGGGATGCTTTGAGGCACTAAATACGGTAGCGACCGAAAACCGAGTCACTCTGCTATGGATCCCTGGACACAGTGGTATCAAGGGCAATGAGATATCGGATAGGCTAGCCAAGCTAGCAGCAGGAAGAAATTTTACTGGACCCAAGCCAGTGGTAGGTATTTCCAGCAGGTCAGTCACTGAAGTAATTAACAGTTGGCTGACTGAGGAACATCTTAATGAGTGGAACTTGGTTTTTGGTTGCAGACAGGCAGAAACACTCTTGGGCTCAAAGCTTAACTCCAACCGAGCTAGAGAAATACTCCAGCTCGGTAGGAATGAAATCAAAGTCCTAACAGAACTATTCATAGGACGTGCGAAGTTAGGATATCACAGACATAAGATAGGGCTTGCAGAAAGTCTCCTCTGTCCTTTGTGCGGAAAGGATAATGAGACATCTACTCATATCCTTTATTACTGCCCTGCGGTTGCAGGGAAACGTCTAACACACACTGGTAATTACCAGTGTGTTGCTGCGGTCCTCTCCTTATGGAGAGGGCTATGGGATCATGCTTAGGCTCACAAGGGGACGCAAGGGGATTACCCAAGCGTCAGGGGCTGCTAAGGTATCAACCCAGAACTAACAATAATAAATAATGAGTTTTTTTTGTTGAAAATGGTTACTCGTATTTTTGTATCTTAAGAATGATTTTGGTAAGTAATAATATCATATGAAAGCGTAGTCCTAAGTCGGCACTGTGGGTTAAGCCGGAATCCTCGCGCTTCTCAGAGATGGCGCTCGCGCCAGCTCAACCATTTTTCAGGAAGCTTGAACCTTTTTTTACACTTTTTTGGGTCTGATAGGTTCTGAGATATCGATTTGCAAATTTGTCAATTTGAGTGGAAATTCAATTGTTCAGGACGCTATAACTTGAGAACTGTTAACTGTACAAATGAAGTGTAAAATTAAAAAAAAGTTTCATCTTGGTTCAAGCATTCTGAAAAATATTTGAGGGATTTTTCCAACAATACTAATGTATTTGTTACAAACAAAACTTGTTTAATCAATGAACGATCATATTTTCGAAAGGCCACCCTTGATTTTCATAATTAGAAGATGTTTCTCGACATTTTAGTCCAAAATTACTACACCCTCCATATCTCTCAGTGCATATACAGGTTCTGTATAAACTAATCCTTCTCTATTACAGAAGGATGAGTGCCCCTCCCTTCCCCACAAAAAAAAGACATTTACTCTATTTATTCGAATTTATTTTGATATGGATACAAGTAAAAATAATACTTACATAAGATATTATTGGATAACATATGGTTCATAAAACACTCTAATTAAGACAATTTTTCCGCAAAACACAAGCGTATGATAATTATATCTTTATTTATAAGCTAAAAAATATAGGTATTTTTTTTGAAGCGTTTATAAACTATTTTTTTAAACCCTATTATAACCACATAATTCGTCTTATATTTTACATTAATGGACATCATTTTTGATAGATGAATTCATATTCTCATACACAAAATAATGTCGGAAACCATTTAACTACATTATTAGCAAAATATATTGGAAATTCACACAGTTAAAAATGTTTCAATTAATTTGGCGATTTCAGCCACAAGTATGATGGCCAAAAACATGAATGTTTTTTTTCTTGACTTCCGGTGTTTGCAATATTTAGAACATGTTAAAATAAAGTGTCGCCTATAGCACAGTTTAACCAAAGATATTTAACCTAACCCCTATATTGGCCCAAACACCCCACTCCTAATAACCCTACAGGTATAAATCAAGTGAAAATATGATTAAGCGAGAATCATGAACGGTCTCCCATCCAAGCGCTAACCACACACATCTATACTCAACTAATCGTTTTCTCAAACAACCCAGTAAGGAACTTGACCTTTCCAAGGACGTGGCACTCCTCCCAAAATGGATCCATCTGGAAGTCGCACAAAAATGGTCGCATATCCAGGACCCAAATGTTCCACAGTCACAGGCCCAAGATCTGCTTTCAGAAGAATGTTGAATCCTTTTATATAAAGGCAGGATGTCTCAATAACAGCCTCTATACCGAGGTTCTCTAGTTTTGAGACGAAACGATAGAAATTAGTCCCATGAGGTACGCCTGCATAAACGTCCTCTTCTGTTTGATACGGAAAATTGGGTCGAAGCATCCAGATAGGAGGCTGGCCAGAAACTAGAGCTCCAATCGCAACTTGGTGGCCAGAACCTTTAATTTCGACATAAACGAGGCTGTTATGAGGAAGAACAAACTGTTTATGAGTTCCTCCAGATGTTCCTGCTGCATCTAGTTTTGTAAGGAAAAATAGAGATTTTTATTTTTTTTATTAACCGAATGTTTATAGTAGCATCCCAGCCGGAAAAATTCTATATAGTTTACACATAATGCATTATGTATGGGCACTTTATAAAAAATGATATATTTTATACATAATCGATGATTCACAATTTATATAATAGGAACATAATATTTCTTCATATAATTACCTTCTTGGACACGATTTAAGTATCTCATTGAGTCCGGACGGTATAAAGGTACGAAATATCGGGACTCCTCCAGAAGTGATTAGTGACAACGACCCCGGTGTACCTAATCATGCACCAGGTTGCGAAAAGCGTCGTCTACAGGAATTTTCTCAACATTTAAACTTCGATGACAGAAAGATCAAATTCGAATGTAGTTGCGGTGACCCTGGTGTACCTGATCATGCACCAGGTTGCGAAAAGCATCTTCTACAGGAATTTTCTCAACATTTAAACTTCAATGAAAAAAAAATCAAATTCTAATGTAGTTGCGCCAACCTTGGTGTTTCTGATCATGCACCAGGTCACTGAAAGCATCGTCTACAGGAATTATCTTGAAATTAAAAGTTCGATGATAAACAGATCGAATTCCAATGCAGTTGCACCGAGCCTGGTGCATGATTCCTGTAGACGATGCTTTTAGCCACCTGGTGCATGATCAGAAACACCAAGGTTGGCGCAACTACATTAGAATTTGATTTTTTTTTCATTGAAGTTTAAATGTTGAGAAAATTCCTGTAGAAGGTGCTTTTCGCAACCTGGTGCATGATCAGGTACACCAAGGTTGGCGCAACAATATTTGAATTTGATCTTTTTATTATCGAAGTTCAAATGTTGAGAAAATTCCTGTAGACGATGCTTTTAGCAACCTGGTGCATGATCAGGTACACCAGGGTCAGCGGAACTACAATGGAATTTGATCCGTTCATCAACGAAATTTAAATTTTGAGAAAATGTCTGTAGATGATGCTTTTAGCAACCTGGTGCATAACCAGGTACACCAAGGTTGGCGCAACAATATTTGAATTTGATCTTTTTATTATCGAAGTTCAAATGTTGAGAAAATTCCTGTAGACGATGCTTTTAGCAACCTGGTGCATGATCAGATACACCAAGATTGGCGCAACAATATTGGAATTTGATCTTTTTATCATCGAAGTTTAAATGTTAAGAAAATTCCTGTAGACGATGCTTTTAGCAACCTGGTGTATGATTAGGTACACCGGAGACATACTTAAATCGTGTCCAAGAAGGTGAAACAAGAAAAAAGAAATATTATGTTCCTATTATATAAATTGTGAATCGCCGATTATGTATAAAATATATACAATTTTTTATATAGTTCCTATACATAATACATTATGTATAAACTATATAGAATTTTTCCGCCCGGGATCAACTTCCAGGATCAATAGTGATTGTAATAATGTAGGGCTATTTATGAACTGTAGGGTATCTGTGGGGAAATATACCAAAGGAAAGAAGCGTAGCTTTCTGAAAACACATCCAGCCTCGCGTCCTGCTTTGGGAATCGAACCCGCGCCAGCGAGGCTACCATGGCCAGTGCTGGGACATCAGACAATCACGATACCATCTGAGCCACGATGACTCCCCTGATGAATTTTTTGTACATTGGGAAAATATGTGTTCAGTAAGTCAAGCAAGAGCTGTTCTACACTAAAAAAAATTACTGGGCGCAAAAAAATGCGTTCCTTTGGTTTATTTTCTTTTTACCAACAATGTCATCACTCCCGTTGAATGAATATTGCTAACATGCGAAAAAGTCATGTTGTGACTTAAGGAAATAATGTCTTTGGTGACATTTCTTCAATTGTTAAGTTGAATAAATGATTTTTCTGGAGTTAAGAACCTAGTTTCCACGATGCTGTTTCTTACACCTTAATAAACATTTCATCATTTAAATTAAAACGATTCTTTGAAGAGTTAAATCGTATTTAAATTAAGTGATTCATCTATGTGTGGACCAAGGAATTGAGATTTCTTTGAGGGAAAGAAATGTGTTTTCCACATAAATAATCATCACTTGAATTGCAAAAAATATTTATCCGAATTTTCGAGATTATTATTTTTAATATTATAAACAAATTTAATAAACAAATGCATTAATCAGGCATTTTTCGGCAGGAAAATTCGTTTTTTTTCATGCCTTTTTTTTTAAATTAGGAACTGTATGATAATTTTAGCAAAATACATCATTATTGATTAATTTCATGATTGTTCAAGCAAATTTAATAAAGAAATGCATTATTCGGGCATTTGTCGGCAGAAAAAATCGTTTTTTTTCAATTTCAGTTTTTTCAGTTGGGAACTTCATGACATTTGCAGCAACAGTCATAATTTGTTGATAAATTTTATGATTTTTTCAAGAAATTTAATAATCAAATGCATTAATCAGGCATTTGTCGACAGATTTTTTTTTCATGTCAGTCTTTTTAATTGGGAATGTCATGATAATTTCAGCAAAATTCATTATTGGTTAATGAATTATATACATTTTTAAAAACAAATTCAATAAACAAATGCATCATTCAGGCATCTGTCGATGGAAATTTTTTTTTTTTTTTCGAAGTCAGTCTTTTTAATTGGGAAGTTAATGATAATTTCATTAACACTCATACTTAGTTAATAAATTCAAGTAGAATGAACATTTTCTTCCACTTTTGTCTATGATACACTCTTTTTGGATCCGTGCAAATCAACATGTTGCTGCAATTATCATTAAGTTCCCAACTAAAAAGACT
>CAKNXH010044281.1:0-15654 GCA_932178445.1 Andricus quercusramuli
AAAAAATCAATAACTTTTGAACTACTGCAAAATACCAACTTTTTTTTTCACCAAAATTTTCGGAAGAGATCGTAGAATCTAATGGAACGTGAAAGAATTCTTTCACAGGCGGAGAAGTTTAATTGTTTTTCAATTGTTTATAACAAACCATTATTTAAACAATAAAAAAATGTTTTTCACTACTGACAAATTTTTTAGCGTAAAGTATACTTCGTAACAAAAATTTTCACGACTTAATTTTGTAATTTCGATGAACCGTTCGCGAGTAATTAATTTTTGAAAAAAAGTGATCAAGAACTTTGATTGTTAATAACTTTTGAAAAAATAAATTCGTTGCAAAAATATTTTAGGGGAGTTATTTTTATATAAAAGCGAATTGAAAACTGTATACATTAACTGAAAATAGAACTATCGATTTAAAAGTGGCACACTTGAAATATTTTCACCCATATGTAATTAATTTTCATAAAGACAAGTGTTTAAATAATCAGTACATTGATTCAAACAGCAAAAAATTTAAAAGATCGAATTTATTGGACAGCACAATCCTCGTATTGAAAATGTTTGGAAGTTCAGAAAAGTAGGCAGTAGACTAACACAGGTAGAAGGAACCTTCAAATTCTCATTGTCAGTTCCGATAACCTTAGTCCAAGTCCATAAAATTCGCAGGTAAGTGCCTCGCCCACTTTCCCATAATCCGCTTACTGTAACAAACGTGGCCAGGAAAAGTTAACGTTTCCTTGGACAGTTGACGATTTTATGAACTTCGATCGATTATTCAACCGAAAACTTTGAAAGCCAGGCGCAACCTCTAAATATTATTGAAAAATTACTTTAAAAAATGGACATTAGTTTTTCAATATGAGGAACAGGTTTCCAGTCAGGAAAAATGAAAAATCGAAAATGTTTCATTTTGGGCCACCCTAGTATACAGGGTTATGAACTTTCGTGGTAGGGGACTTGAGGCCCCCAGAACCCTCCTGCCTGACTACGCTGCAGAAATCAATTATAAATTTCAAACATCTGTCAAATTAATCCCATTTCGTTAACGCTATATTCAGAGTTCCACCATTATTAATTCAGATTATATATTATCTTTGTTTTGATGATTTATTTCTATGATTCATTAATAATAATACTCACAATAAATTATTTTATCGGTGGCTTGTTTCTAACAATATTTGTAGCTATATCAATGATAAGTAACGCTGGTTTAGCTATATATATTTTTTCGTGTAAGTTATTCAAAAAGATTTTGCTGAATATATAATTTTTCCACATTATTTAAGCGCTTTTGTCGCATGTTGACCTTAAGTTTTGACGTGCCTACCAAGAATAGGATAAGTGTAATAAGTCAGTAATAAGAGGATTCGCAAAGAATGTGATGTAGAGGATACGCTGTTTCGCAAGAGAGAAAGAAATATGTTGAGATGGTTTGTTCATGTTAAGAAAATAAAAGGAGAACGATTCACGAAACAAGCATATTTAGGTACTTACCCGGATGCAGACCGAGGAAAGAATGGTGGGAATGTGTGAATGAGGTTCTAATGCGGCAAGATGTAAAGAGCCGTACAAACACAAGAGCGTGCATGAAAAGATGTATGGACGCAAGGGAAGCTACAGTTCGCCCCTGTACGATTATGGAATGCGTCAACCTAACCTCAAATGTCAAACATGATAAACTTGTTAATCATACGCTCGTATAAAAAGATTGTTTCCCTCCTAGTTACACAATATAATATTATAAGAAATGTGTGACGCGGAGTGTCAGTGGAGTGAGAGACGCCTGAAACGAACGAATATGGATACCCTCGTCAAAAGAAATATCAGACCTTTATCGTAGTAAATCATAAATCATGCACGCTCACTTAGGGATTGTGCGATTCTTTAAGATGGTCACGTAATATTTTTTCAAATAAAGACAATCTTACCTCAAGTCAGGGTTCACCACTTTTAGCGGATTTTAACTGCCACGACAAGTATTCGACTGCCAGACACTTTTTCTCACATTTTTTTTCAGTTTCCAGGAATCCTGTGAAGGGTTACGATCGTTACGGCCACGGCTCGTTATGGCTTATCGTTCACACCAAGGAGTCTGCATTTTTCCACTAGAATGTACAATACATTCCATTTCAAATTTTAGTTTACCACGAAGGACTAGGGACCAGTCGAAGGACAAGTTCGACGAAAACTTATTGGGGCCTATTTAATCTAGTCTTTTGACTGCCCCTGCAGTCAAGGCAGTCAATAGCTCCATTTTGGTGAGCCCTGCCTTAAGGCTCTTCATCAGAATATGTGACATGCGCCGAAGAAAGGGATCTAACTCGGTAATTATAAATATTCAGGTTTTTACACCTTCAGATAGTTTTTGAGTTACTTTTTTTGATGGAATGATCCAAAAAATTTTCCGAGCGTTCAAATCTGGGTTGTTAGGAACCCCGTAAATTGCGCTTTCTTCGGCCTGACTAAGATCTCGTGAAACACCTCCCACCACTCACAACTACATCTTCGCGCCTAACCTATAATACCCGTCTGTGTAACGTGCACTGCGCTGCACAGTTAAAAGGGTCAGAGTGTAGTTGTGAGTGAAGAGGGAAGTTTTCATGAGCCTTCCCATTCTCTAAAAACTCTCGTCTGCTGGTTCCCTTTCCATCGCTCGTCTTGTAAATTCCTAGCTTTCCGAGTTAGACCCCTTTGTTCGGCGCACGTCATATATCAAATCGGTTCTGAATTTTAAGCCGCACGCTTGAATATTTTTGTTTAATTTTTTGCATACGAAATCTACCCAATCATATCTCGGAGCAAGCAGAGCCGGGTTTTCTATTAAGTGTTTGTATTTTGTTTAATAATCAAAAATAAAGAACAATAGCAGTGATGCTCAGTATTAGCTGCCCATGCATTTCCGTAGCGTGCCTGTTGACCCATGTCAAACTTCAGTCGGCAGATAGCTCGCAGCAAGTCGAATTATCCGGAACGAGTGAACCCTTGCATTGTTATAAGATGACGACCGGTTAGAAAAACTGACATGAAATCATGGATTAATTTAATTTTAATTAGACGGTATTTTTGTGAATTTTTTCCACATGAATAATTTTAAATCCATAAGTAGAGGGTAGGGTGGCCCAAAAATATACAGTTTGGAATTTTCGACCCGAGTCGACGCCAAATCGTTCTCTCTTAGAAACAAAAAAATACATATTTTTTTATTTTGAAATGAAATGATTTTTAGTACGTTGTAAAGTATTTTAAAGTTTTCTCCCAACGTACGAATTAAAATAGAAAAGTTTCAAGAGAACCTGAAGTGAAACGTGAGATTTAACCCAGACGGCAGTTTTAGTTTTATTACTCTTTTATTCAACTCGTTGAAGTCAAGTGTCCCCCTAGGGTTGGGGTATCGTAAAAAAATTAGTTGGTGCCCCAGGAAGTTCGAAAAAAATTAGGGAAATGTGCTGGGTTACAAGTTTGGGCCTGTAGCATGGAGCTTTATGGTCGAGCCTGCATCTGGAAGTCCTAAGCCTCTAACAATAAACCATAGCTGCCATAAATTCTTCAGGTTCGGAGAAAAGCTGCTGTTCGACTGCAATTTTTCATTTTCACTCATTTTCGTAATCGCTTCAAAACTATAATTTGAAAAATAATGAACATTTATTTTCATAAATCTGTTCTCAATACCCTCATAAATGCTTCTTGAAAATTTCAAGTTAAAAAATCATATCACAGGCTCGCTATGAGTCTACAAATATTGTAATTTTATGCAAATTTCAAGATGTCTCAAAATTTGTTATAACTTTGTTGGTGTATTAAAAATTGACAAAATGCATCTTTACTGAGAAGAGAACAAGTTTGTAAAAGGGTAAATAAATTGAATGGTAATTTCTTGAACAAAATCAAGGAAGTAAAAAAAGTATACGTTTTACGTGTTAAACTCCATAAGACACAAAATTGCTTTACAACGTACTAAAAATCCTTTTAATACAAAATAAAAAACATGCATTTATTTGTTTCTAAGAGAGAACGATTTGGCGTGGTCGCGGGTCGAAAATTCCAAAATGTATATTTCTGGGCCACCCTAGTAGAGGGGTTCCAAGTATTTTTTAAATAACTCTGACTTGTTCAAACAATTATTATTTATTCAAGCAATTGTTTTGCCCTGTAAGTCGTATGAATTGTGAAAAGTTATTTTCTGGAATGAATGATACCATGAACATGTTTAGAGAGTAATATATTTTCTCCAGGATATTTCGTACTTTAAAAAAAACCTGTTATTTGTTTAAATAATTTTTCCCCGTGAATTGTGAAAGAATATTATTTTCTGCACTTAATGACACAATTAACGAATGGTAAAAGTACTTTTTTTTTGTATAAGATATTTAGCAGTTCAGTAATAGGTTCTGAATTTGGAGGCCGTACAGGTGAATATTTTTGTCTCATTTCTTGCATACGTCATCTACATAATTCTATCCTGAAGCTCACAGACCTGGTTTTTCAATAAAATGTTCATATTATAGATTAAATATTCTAGATTGTGCGCGGCGAAAATGCAGATACAGCTAACACTGCTCGTTACCGCTACTGTTCGTCCGTTGTTCATTATTAAACAAAATAGAAACATTTTATCGAAGAGCCGGCTCTGTGGGCTTCGTGATATGATTATGTGGATGACGTATGCAAAAAATTAGACAAAAATTTTCAATCGTACAGTCTAAAAATTCACTACCGATGGCCCATTCTGATATCCGTAACGATAATGACCCTTTCATTGTTATGAGATAACGGCCGGTTAGATAAACTGACATTATGAAGTCATGGGTTGAGTTAATTTTAATTTCCATAATCAATTTATTCATATAATTACAAGAAAGCGAAAAAAAGATTCATGAAAATCGGTTGACATCTTATCAACTTCTTATCAAACACAGTTTGTAATTATTTCAACAAATTGCATTCGTTTCTCCTTGAAACGGTCAATATTTGTTACTTTCTTGAATAAATGTGATCGTTACGGTTGTTCTTTTTCCGGAAAATGAAAAGTTGGGGGGGGGGGGGGCCACCAGTAATGGAATGTCGAATTTTCACAGGTCTAAATTCAGACCACTCTATTGCTCACTCTGCACTGTGAAGGCAATAAGTACTTATAATGAATATATTTTCGTGCTGGTTTCTCTGCATCTCTATGATGAGAAGGTGAATAGATTAAAAAATACCCGATATTCGACCTGGGGAAAAGCTGCTGGGTTAGAAATATACAAGCTATTTAAAACATGTGTTTCTGTCTGTTTTTATTGCAGGTGATCCTTTGAATCTCTTTCCATCTATTCTTTACAGCTTTATTGTTGTAAGCATAAGTGAATTTTGAGGCCACCCGGTTGAATATTTTTGTCTAATTCTTTGCATACGTAATCTATATAATCATATCTCGAAGCTGAATTGCTCAATATCTTAAAGGAAAAAAAGTACTTTCACCATTCTTTAATTGTGTCATCACTTCCAGAAAATAATATTTTTCACGATTTACGGGACAAAATTGTTTAAATAAACAACAGTTTTTTTTAAGTTCGAAATATCCTGAAGAAAATATATTACTCTCTAAATATGTTCATTGTATCATTCATTCCAGAAAATAACTTTTCACAATTCATACGAGTATTATTTCAAAAATACTTGGAAACCCCCTATTTATGGATTTAAAATTATTCATGAGGAAAACAAATCACAAAAATACCGTCTTCAGCGTGAATTTGGTAGAAAACTGGAGTGTAAATGTACAGAAGTTGTGTATTACCTAAAGATTTACATTAATCCTGCAAATATTAACCAATTTTCATTCATCTTTTTTTTACTTTCTTGTAATTATATAAATTGATTCTGCTAATTAAAATTAAATTAATCCATGATTTCATGTCAGTTTTTCTAACCGGCCGTCATCTTATAACAATGCAAGGGTTCACTCGTTCCGGATAATTCGACTTGCTACGGGCTATCTGCCGACTGAAGTTTGACATGGGTCAACACGCACGCTACGGAAATGCATGGGCAGCTAATACTGAGCGTCACTGCTATTGTTTTTTATTTTTGATTATTAAACAAAATATAAACATTTAATCAAAAAACCGGCTCTGTTTGCTCCGAGATATGATTATGTAGAAGTGGGTGTGGTGAGTCCACACTTGTAGTTATTTACTACAAGAGACTATCCACCTAGAAACACTACCCGAATCGGGTAGTGTCACGCCTACCCCGAAAGGGAAATGGCTTAATGGTATACATACATACATACATATGCAAAAAATTAGATAAAAATATTCAATCGTGCGGCCTCAATATTCAGAAACGATTACATATTCTGATAAGTGCCTTAATGGCAGTGGTTAATCCAACTTGGCATTTTTTACGCGTACGGCACTGGTTCGATATATATTTGTTCTCAGTTTTTTAGAATTAAAGAGAGAAAATTTACCAAATATCCGGGGTTTCGCGTAATTTTGCAGTCGATAAAATTTCTGAAGACGTATTCTTGTTTTGAGAAAATGAGTATTTTGAGTGAAAATATTCATTTTTCGAAGCAGAGAAATGTAACGGTAGCAGACGCCAACAGCCGTATGGCCAGACCCGTTTACAAATTCATTTTTTAACGCACAACTCTGACATCGGAGAAGCATTCTCGGAGGTTTTATTTCCCAAGACTCATGACTTGGTTAACATAAGTTTCGCAAAAAAGGCCCTATGTATAAAGGCCATGAGATTGTAGTTGTAAGCTGTCGACAGGCAGTGTAGGCAGCGAGACTAGCGTTGTCAACGGCACGCTTGCTTATTGAGGCGGAGACAGAGCTGTACATATACAAAAATTTTAAGTCGAATTAACCAACATCCTTGAACTTGAAATTAACAATTCTAAAATAGTATATTATGCGGCTGAGACAAGTTCTAAAAACATCGCGTAAGAAAAAAAACCCCTCCCTCCCATGGTGCATATGACTTTCCCTACGTGCCCATGTGTGCGTTCCCTGTCATTTTATGTAAATTTTCGTAGGACGTTGTTAGGAGGTCGGGGAGGGTGTTTGAGGCTGGGAGGTCGAAAATTATCTAAAAACCGAGCACTTGATCTATGAATTCCTAATTCTCATTATCGTATGTCAACGAACTAGAAATTGAGAAAGTTATTCAACTGATTTAATTAAAGTCTTCAATATGAAACAGATTTGACTTCGCACTCTTTAAAATTAAATAATTGAACCGTGCTCTACAATAGTGCATTATGCGCCACTTGTCATAAGGGTAATCTAATACATGAATATATGTAGGTACATATATAAGTACAACTGGTGTTTAAGGCACTGATGTGGAGAACGCTTCAGTTTTAGAATTTATAAACTAAATTATTTAAATTTTGAAAATCTTACCTCCTGAACATTTAAAAATTCAAATTGACCTCATTCGAAATTGCATATATTTTTATTTGATATCAAGTGACCAATAAATAAATTGGAAGCGTCCTTCTACTAAAAATGATAGCAATTGAGAGTCTCCAAACAATTTCTGGTAATTTCCGAATTTCGATGCAATTGCCACCCTAATGTATTAAGTGTTCAGAATCAATTTTTGAATACAGAAACAGGTATCCAGAGGGGATCCATTTAAAAAATCTTAACTTTGAATGCTAAAGAATGGGCCGAAGTCATACTCCATCGCCCAGTCGACGAAGGGATCGATCCAGAGAAAGAGATCGTGATCGAGATAGGCGAAGAAGACGATCACGTGAAAGAAGAAGGAGGTACGTAATTTTATATTTGCGACCTATTTATACTATCTTGATCATCAAGCTTAAAAGGGGGGACCTCCAATTGTGAATTTTTGTTTCGGTTCATAATTTTTGTGTTGAAAGCTCATTTATCTGAGTATTAATTTGCCAAAGCAAGTTTGAAAGGGCGGTAGCTCAGGCGGTAGCGCTCCGGCTTCATAGCTGGAATGTTGAGTGTTTGATTCTTGCTGCCTGCGCTTTTATTTATTTATGAATTACAGGGTGCACAGTCTTCTCCTTCTTATCTTAGTTTCTCCTTTTTTCTTGAAATTCCCTTTTTTCCCCTATTCTCAAAAAACTTTCCCTTTTCTCTTTAAATATACGATATTTGAAAATACAATGTTTGAATTGCGCAAAAATTCTCTGAAATTAGGAAGTGTACCCATTAATAAATAATAATCAAAGTAATTATAGCACTTGAATAAATTATTTATGAATAAATATGAAGTTACAAAATATATAGTACTTCTTAAATAAATATTGGAAGGTGAACACTTTTTATAGTCCAAGCGTTGACCGCTAAAATTCCAGCCCATCGAGTTTAAGGATGACACCAACTCAGAATAATGGAATAGAGTGAGCTGAAGCAGAATCAGTATGATTGCCTAACCTCATCCTGTCCAGATGCCCAGAAAAAGGTCACTTCCGGTAGGATTTTTGGGTCGTTTTCCAGCCCATCGAGAATAAGGACGAACAAAAGCTCAAAATTTAGTACTGAATGAGCTTGATCAAAAGCACTAAAGTGACCACCCCCAATCCTGTCTGAAATACCGGGCAACCCTTTTTGAAAATCGGAAAAGGGCCTCTGGTGATGAAACAGTTTCCCCTGCACGTATCAGGCACAAGTTAATGGCATAGCTAGACACCCATGAAACATGAAATCCCTCCAAGACTTGGCCTTTAAGTCGCATCCTTGTAGAAGCTATGTAGGGGAAAATAAAAATAGAAGAATGTTTTTACTCAAAAACGGCTAGGCCGATTTCAATGAACAAAAAATATATGTTGCGTAGTCTATGGGGGAAATGTTTCCAGGAAAAAAATATTAAAAATTGACAAAAATTTTTGAGGGCAAAATGTTGAAATTGTCAACAAAAATTTCAGTTTATGTTTGAGAGATACATTCCAAATTCTATTTTTTTTTAAATCCTACGGCTGTCTACTCGAGCATATATTAAGAAAAAAAATTTCATTATTTTATGGCATTTTACCAAATCTAATGGAAGCATCCTCCATACAAAATAATGCAAATTTCCGACCAAAAAATCATCCTAAAATTTGTTTCTTTAAATTTTTTAAAAATTTAGCAAGTCTAATTTTAATAAATAAATTTTAGCAATTATAATGACACTCTTTACCAGAAGGATAAAAAAAATTTCTGTCAAAAAAATTAGGCAAAATTCTTGTTTTAATTTTCAAAAAATCATTTACAAGAAGATACTGCAACAAATTTTTTTTATTACATTTCAACAATTTCCCCCCATAGTTTTATTTCAGATGAAAAAAAAAACTTCTCCTGAAAAATTTCCCCCATAAACCACGCACCATATATTTTTACATTCTCATCTAGAGAAGGTATTAGATTTGTCTAAAATTTGACCCCCCCTCCCGGTTTTTTTGCAATGTCCACGTTTTGATACCCTCTGAACCCAAAAAACAGGTTTTTACGAATGTGTCTGTATGTATGTAGGTATGTCTGTCTGCCAGCTCGTTAACATTACACACAAAAGTGAGAGCATTTTGAAAATTTTTTAGACCATTTTTTTCAAAATTTAACAATTATACGTGCGGCCACTTATAGTACTCGAAAATTCAAACAATTTCTTCTCATAACATTTTTTGATAAAATAAAAATTTTCAGACTTACGGCATTTTCAAAATCCAAAAGAAGAAATGAAAATTAACATTTTCAGCCAAAGAACGCACGATACGAAAAAAAGTTCAGACAAGAAAAATGTTTCTTTTTGCAAAAAGGATCTGCAAATTTGTTATGGGTCACTTTTTGATAGGATGTTTAGTTTTTGTTTTATTCGTAAAAAATAACATTAACAGTAAAAAAATCAGCCCGATAAGTGAGCCAATTCTCATGAAAACTTTGCCCATTTAATTTCCTTTTCATCGCGTGTCATATTTCAAGAATTATGCTTCAAATAGACGAAATATATACAGAGTGTCCACGCCAGGGCTTACCAAAAAGTATGCAACCCGCTGTACACGGCCATAAGAATAGCATTGGCGTGTAGGAGGGATTGCATAATTTTCGGTAAGCCCTGGATATATATATATATATATATATATATATATATATATATGAGGCACCTAGAGCAAGAGTCGGAAAATTATCAATGTCCAGGAAAAGTGCGATCAAAAAACAGTTGGAGCAAGAAAAAGACAAGTTTCGTTCACCTGTAAAGACGAACAGAGTGAAGTTGGAGGAAAAGAGCGACAACGGAGTCGCTCTTTTCCTCGGACTTTATGGTGTTCGTCTCTACCGCGAAGCAAAACTTGTCTTTTTCTTCCTCCAACTATTTCGATTTCCATCTATTCGCAAAGGGTTGTCATTCAGTTCTTTAGCTTTCACAGAATATTTAGAGAGTGTTTAAATACCTGTACAGAATCGATGAGCTGAAGTAAGTTTATGTATCGGTTTGATAAGTTCATGTTTCAGTTAATGCAAAAATGTTTCTCTAAACTTGCTTTTGAATTGTTTATTAGTGATAGAATTTCCACACGATTTTTTTTAATTTGGGAAAACGTCTCTGACGCTTTAATAATTATAAATTTGAATAAATAAATTAAATTAAATAAATGAAATAAAAAATAAATAAAATGTAAATATTTATAAAATAAATATTCAAGAGATTCCAAAATTGTACGATACTATACGAAGTTGTACCTTGAAAAAAAAAACAAGTCATTTAAGCAGAAACTTTTATTTAAAAATGTACGCTGTCAATTGGCATGTCCAATTGGTTTTCCTGACCATTTTTTCACTCAGATTTCCAATTGAACCGTCCAATTGTGAATCCAATTGGTTTCTCCAATTGACATAAAGTTTCTCCAAAGACACAGAAAATACATTAAATCACAAGAAATTCATCAAACAGCACATTGAAGTACAAAAAAAATTAGAAGTACAAGAAAGTAAAACTACACTGTAGTCCCGCTTTACCAGCCGTGTCGGGGGTACCCTCAGTGGCCTCGAGGGTGAATCGGGACTCTCCAAACCGTGAACAATCAGGACTGTATGATATGAACCATTCTTGTCAAAGTTTTGTCCCAAAAAATATTTTCTTTGTATTTTTGCCATTTTGGTTTTATAATATCCTAATGAAAGTGGAAATGTTTGTGCTGAAAAATCAAACTTCATCAAAGTACCTTGTTATGAGTATGTACCTACATATAACAGGGTGGCCATTTTAATGGAAGAAAAAAATTTGCGGTCATTTCCCGGGTTTTCTCGGTTTGCAAACATTTTTCACTGTCAATAAAATTAAAAAACTTGAACTCTGAAGCTGAACATTTTTCCACTTGAAGGAATAAAAAGAAACTACAAATTAAAGCACTCAAAGTGGAACTCTTGAATTTTGAACTTTCTAATTGAAGTTTAAGTTTTTGATTTCAAAAATTTTGTATTCAAATTATCAATAATTTACACTAATAAAATAGCAGGTTCTAACACTTTTCAATCACACAATTTTAAATGAAATGCAGATAAAATGCAAAATTAAAAATGTCTAGGTTTTTATAAATTATGGAGTATATTATTTTAACAAATTTTAAGGTAGAAACAATGAAACATTGAAAAATGAATAATTAAAATTTTTTGAAATGAACAATTCGCAAATTAGAAGTGGAATTCTTCCATAAAAAACAACAGAATAAAAAAATTGAAAAGAAACTAAATTTGTTATTGTAAAAATGTCAATAGCAAAATTAAAAAAAATGTGTTTTCAATTTTTTTCCCCGCCACGTTACAGGCTTCAATAAAAACAACTACTAATCTAAAAAAACTAAAAAATAATAAACTGAAAATTTGTTTCGAACACTTTTTTTTCTCAAAATTCCGCTATGTAAATTTGTACAATAACAAATTTAGTTATTTTTATTGAATCCTACAACGCTGTGGGGAAATAAAAAATTTCATCGAAGCCTGCAACGTGGAGGGAAATTTTTTTTTTTTAATTTTCTTATTGGAATTTTTACAATAACAAAATTAGTTGTTTTGATTGGAGCCTACAACGCTGCAGGCGGAAAAATTTTCTCAAAATGTCTTTTTTTTAATTTTACTATTGAAATGTTTACAATAACAAATTTTGTTGTTTTATTGATGCCTATAACGCTGTGAGGGGAAAAATTTTCGCAACATTACTTTTTTTTCATTTTGCTATTGAAATTTTTACAATAACAAATTTAGTTGTTTTTATTGAAGCTGTGAGGGAAAACAATTTTACCGAAAAATTTGTTTTCAAAATGTTTACAATAAAAAATTCATTTTTTTTATTGAAGGAAAAAACGAATTATCGAGAGAAATTTCATTCCCCACAGCGTTAAAGGCAACATTAAAAATAACTAAATTTGTTATTGTAAAAATTTTGAAAGAAAAATGTTGAAAACAAATTTTTCGATACCACTTTTTATTCCGCAGAGCGTTATAGGCTTCAATAAAAAAGTTGTTATTGTAAAATATTTGAAAACAAATTTCTCGATGAAATTTTTTCCCCTCACAGCTTCAATAAAAACAACTAAATTTGTTATTGTAAAAATTTCAATAAAAAAATAAAAAAAAAAAAAATTTTAGGGAATTGTTCCCCTCCGCAACGTTGTAGGCTTCAATAAAAACAACTAATTTTGTTATTGTAAGAATTTCTATAGAAAAATGTTTAAAAAAACATCACGTGTGTCCTAAACTACGACCCAAGACAGATTTATGTGTAAAGATATTCGGTAAACGTAAAATTAAATTGAAATCTTACACAAAGCAAATAATAACTCACGCGCATGTAGGAGTATAAAAATTTGTTTTCTCTTATAATTATGTAATGTCGTGCAAAAGTTTCTGAACATCTATTTTCCAATAGGTTGAACAAGCACCCTTGTTTTAATAATAATGAACTGTAGATTTTCTCTCAATTATTCCATGAAAGGTGATAAAAGTACCCATTTTATGGGCATAAATGAAAGCCAATACGTGTTAATTTTATTAGAAGTTGTTTGAAAAAACGTCAAATATCAATAAATATCAATAAAATATCAATAAATTCGGAAATAACCAATCTTTTATTGTTTTTGGGCTAATTTTGAAGATAATTTTCTGCAAGTCTGTTAGAACACTGTTCTATTAATTTGTTTTAATTCAGCTATGAAAACCTGACTTTATATCAATATTGATAAGTTCTTTAAATTAAGCTTAGGTTTTGATTGCATTAAAGGAAAAATTCTATAAATATCTTATCAAGTCATTAAAATAATTAAGAAAATTATTTTTAAAACTAGTGCAAAGAGATTAAAAAATATTAATTGCTTTTTGATTTATTAACATTTTTCGGAAACATTAAAATTTGTAATTTTTTTAATAACTTCTAATCAAATTAATATATCGCTTTCAATTTAAGAACATTAGGCGTACATATAATTTTATCAGTTTTCGTGTAGTAATTGGAAGTAAATTTAGAGTTGAATATTCTTACAACTAGAGTGCTTTTATAAAGTATTGAAAAAGATAAGTCTAGAAACTTTTGCACAGTAGTGTATTACATTCTCTTATAAACTATACAATGTAGGTATATTCTATTTCTGTAAAATTAAAATCTATCACTTGTATCCAGAAAACAATAATTTGCCACGATAAGAAAAATATAATTCTTAAAAAAATAATAATTGTTTGAATAATTGAAAATTATTTACAAAATATTCGGAAACTCGCCCCTTAACAATTAAAAATAATACTTGTTACAAAAATTTAAAGAATACAGTTTTTAGTATGAATTTAATAGAAAACTGCTATTTTGCAGTTTTTGGGTCACTTTCCAAACACAGTAACAATGGCTTACTGGGTGGAAATTATTCTTTGAACATGCGTTAAGAGGTTTTAATACTTTAATTCACAAAAGTTTATAACAAGTAGCTCTTTTTCCATTTTTTTGAAAATCAAGCTTTTCCCATTTAAAACCCCATTTTAATTTTGAAGGCACGGCGGCACGGGTTAACTTTGACAAAAAAGAAAACAAGAAAAATGTTGAGTTGATAAACTGTAAATATAAATTAAGTATTTATTTTTAAAAATGAACTATAGTTCGACTCTTAACAATAGAATAATAATAAAATTGATTTTATAAGACGATTATGAATCTGTTCGTAATTAGATAATTCATAGATTTTTACGTTAAAAATTAAACTATTTCAATTCGAAAGCCTTAGTAATTAATGAAATTTTTGCATTCGATTGCAACTTCAAAATCTTTTTTCAATCTTCAAAAACATTTTGAATAATATTTTCATAATTAAATGCTTTCTTTCAATTTCAAATCATATTCAAATATTTTTGCATTCTAAAATACTTCATTTTTCAAGCATTCAGTTTGAAAATTTTTAATTACAAAATTTTTGTTCCAATATTTAACAATATTTGACTGTTTATTTAAAATGAGAAATTATAATCAAACATTGAATAATAAACTAAATAAAACTTAATTATTTAAAATAAAATAAACCTCGAATCGTTCGAATTTCAGGGTGCTGAAAGTAAACTTTAAAAATTGCATTATTTCATTTTTTTTTTTCATTTTTAATTTGTAAATGACATTTTTCAATTTAGATTTTTCAAGAAACAACTTATAATAACTACGCTGTACGGCTTTTAAGTTAAAATAGTTTGAAAATGATATAATTTTGAACACTTACAAATTTCTCTGAAAGAACTCTGGACACGCTTTGAGGTTGAAATTGAATTATTTAGAATAAAATAAGCCTCGAATCATGAAAATTTCAGAGTGCTGAATGCAAACTTAAAAATTTGCATTGTTTCATTTTTTTAATTTGCAATTTATAAGTGACATTTTTGAATGTGAATGTTTCAATAACAATGTAAAATCCTTTAATTCTACTATTTCAACGTAAAATTGTTCAAAAATGATTTAATTTTGAACATTTAAAAAATTTTTGATTCATTCTTCAAACTATTTTATTTCCAAAACGCATTCTCTCCTTTGCCTGCTTAGTCAAGCTTTGTTTATAAAATTCCGATGCGGACCGATGTCAGTTTTCTGAAGTGTCGCACTTATGTTACGCATCTACATTTAGAATTAAGCTAATTATACTTCATGAAGAAGAATATTCAAAATTGAAATTTCACTATGAAAAATTAATTATTATGACACTTATCATTATTATTACACGTCTAAGTACTCAAAACTTATAAGAAAAATATTGAAAATTGTTTCTTTTTTTCAAATTAGACACAGCATATTTTCCTCCAGTTTGTAAATAATTTACAGTTGTTTAAACAATTATTATTCGTTTGAGAGAGAGAGAGAGAGAGAGAGAGAGAAAGAGAGAGAGGCGCAAAACTCCGTTCTGTGGCATGGGATACAGCGAGTGTGTCAGAGGCCTGCGTTACGCTTTCTAGTCGTGGTTTCATTTGGTTATTGTACAAATTTCTATAGCAAAATTTTGAAAAAAAATTTGAAACAAATTTTTAGTTTATTGTTTTTTAGTGTTTTGAGTTTAGTAGTTGTTTTTATTGAGCCTGTAACGTGGTGGGGAAAACAAATTTGGAAATATTTTTTATAAAATTTTGACATTGACATTTTGACAATAACAAATTTAGTTGATTTTATTGATGCCTATAACGCTGTGGG
>CAKNXH010044282.1:0-14117 GCA_932178445.1 Andricus quercusramuli
TTCGGACTTTGCCTGATACCGCTCAGGCAATTCGCGGAGGCCCTAGGCAGACTGCGGTGTGCCGGCACTTCGGACTTTGCCTGTAACATATATATATATATATATATCCATATAATCCAAAGATATTGTTGTTCATATCACAAAATATAGTATTGATGACAATTTAAAGAAATAAGCCTTTTGTGCTTACACAAGAAATCCAATATAAGGCCAGTCTCGGGGGATGCCTTGCGCTGGTTCCAGTGTTAATGTTCTAAATCAGTGCAGTGACGCCGTTTCCTTAGCCTCTCGCGCTCAAAGTAATATGCTGTCAAAGTTTTTATACATAGGCAATCATGTCTCAGTCATCCTACTCTTCAAAAATAATAAAGATGCTTTCAGAATTGATGGATTTTGCATCAATTTTCATATTTTTCAGGTTTCATTTATTAAAGTAATTTCCGTCTCTCGTCTCTCTTACTCCATTGCATATATATGTAGGTGGAAGAAGGTCAAAAGATAATGAAGTTGACACTCTGATATGGTTAAGATAACTCTCCGAGATAATCAGGCTGAAATTCTTGTGATAAACAGACTTAAACTCCAGAATCGTCAACATTACACTCTGGCTATTCTTTAGCATTTAAACTTGATTCTTTTAACGTAATCAACTGTCAAGGATAAATTTTCAAACTTTTTTGAGACAATTCGATAAAGATTCACTATTGTTATTGTTATTAATCAATTAATTCACGTAGTCGTACACAGTATATAATATAGGATTTCAACAAATATTTCAGTTCCTTTAATGAATCATCCATTGTTATCAATTGTTAGCAATGAATTATTGCTAAGTAAATTTGAGATTATTCCACATGAAAAACGCAATTTTTAGTTTACAAATGCATTAGAGAAGAAAAATTTGTTCATGAAATTGTTAATAACTATCACAATAACGGATCGTTATCATAGTGTTTACGAAAAGTTAAAAAATTTGTTATCAACAGTTTACTACGTTAAAAAAAACAAAATTTAAATGCTGAAAAATTGCCAAATAATCCATTTGTTGATTCAGTTTGTTTAAACAATTACCAAATGTTATTGATTACTAGCTAGAAGTCATTGTTAAATAATTGGCTGTTGATTCTGTCGAAAAAACTGATTTTTATCTATAAATACATAACCTGATGAGACTTGGTTTGAAGAGCTATTGTTGACATTAAAAATTATTTATTATTATCAAAATCTCCTTGAAAATTCAGAATTTAGTTATTTACAGTTGATTTCGTCGAAAGAACCAAGTTCGGACGTCAAAAAACAGTCAAATAGTGCATTCTTTATTTAATATTGTTTAAACAATTATCCATTTTTATTGGATGACCGAATATAACACTAATTATTCATTAATTATTAAATTTATTATATTAAAAATTAAAATATATAAAATTATTTATTAACTTTCATTAATTAAACTAAAAAGCTCTTTTTGTCCATAAATTGTTCAGTGCGAATAAACAGACGAATCCCTGTCAATCTCCACGAAACCATCTTCATGCACTTATCTGTTTATAAAAAATTCAATAAATTTTGATAATTTACAGTACTATTGAAAATCTTCTTTGGATAGTTGCTTCATATTTCATGCTCCAAATACGTCTTTAAAATGTCGCTGGAACATTGTATGTTTAAGGAACGTTATTTGGACTGACTTAGGACGTTTTTCAGCCGTTCTAATGACGTTATTTAACGTTTGTGCCCACTGGGGAACTCAAGTATTATATTTCTTTAAAAAACGGTACACTTCAAAAGTCAATTTTTTTGACAATTTTGTTATGAAATAAATATATAATACATTTTTTTTCAAAAGTCAGCCATGACAATTTGATGCAGAATTTCATTATTATTCATAAAAAAAGTCATAAATATGATGACAATTGTCTTCTGAAAATCCACCTTGTATAAAATTATCGGGGCTAGGATAGATCGACGTGACCGCTAATGTGGTGCTGTCAAGCCAGTCTATTATAGTGCTGAGTAGAAGTGTTTTTTGTTTTTAATGTACAATTTTCATTTTTTATACTTTTAAACACCATGAATATTCTTGGATATGTGCAAAAAACTATTTGGATTCAAAACTTAGGAAAAATGTTGGTCCTTATAGACTAGCCAGCCCGTTATAATAAACAAATAAAAGCCCGAAAAGACCGTCTAGATTGGACGGTCTACAGACCACGGTCTAGAGTATCTATAGTATCTATAGATACTCTAGATACTCTAGAGTCTAGATAATGCCCTAACTTGACTCAAGTCTGCTCCGATTATTTTCTACATGGGAATTTGTGAATTTTTAAAAATAATTTGTTTACAAAAATTATAACTTTGATGTAACATGTACATCAAATATCAATATTAACTAGCTTTCAAGAAGCTTAAATGAAAAAAAATTCTACGATAAAATGTTCATTTGCGCCATTTGCTTATAATATTTGTTAATAACAATAATAATTGATAAATGTTCGCAAACCTTTTTTCTCACAATATCAATGCTGAAGTAGTATTAATATTATATGTATATCAGCATTAACTTGTTTCCCACAGAATATGTATTGCAAAAACAAAAATTCCTACGAATAAACATTCCATACATTTATACATATAAATTTATACATATATATATATAAATTGTTCATAACAATTAACTTGCACATGAAGTTAATTATTCATTTCAGTACATTTACAGTACATTACAGAATTTTCTAATTTTGCTACAATATTTTTTTAAATATTGTCGTTCAAAAAATTAAATGGTAAAATCAAGATGTCTTAGGACCTTAACATTGTAATGCGAAGAATCGAATATGCCAAAAATGCAACAAAAATACAATGTAAACGAAAATGCTACGCACTACTAAGCGATTATTACGCATTATTACGAAATAGTACGCGTATTACGCATTACTACGCATTATTGAGCATAATTACGTGATTATTATTACGCGTGAAGTGTACGGAGTAATAGGCAAGTGAATTCCCCTTCGATGTTACCATTTCAAATTATAGCGCAGCTGTAAGTGCTGAGCGAAATATGAATGTAAGATATTTGGTCGAGGTTGGATGCAAACCTCACATTTGAAATTAGAAAATCTGCATTTTTCTTCAATAAGTACTGAAAAATATTCTGTACTTTACAGAGGGCGTGTCAAAAATGGCATGCCCAAGTTATCCGACTTCTACTTCACCTTTTTTTGTATAATTGCCGTACTGCCGTATACGCCCACCTCATTTGAAAGTTATTTAAAACTGATAGTGTATAGTACTTATAGTAGTATGCGATTTGACCAGAAATTCTCATGAACTATAGTACATGTATGCACATTGTAGAACTACAGACAATACAAAACAAGACAATATAAAACGTAATGAAGTATAAGCTATAAGAAATTGTGCATGATGAAGTCCGATAAGTTATGGTCGGTCATTACGGTAAATGTCTTACTCGGACCCCGAAAAACGAAGCAGACCACTGGGATAATGATATTATTATGGTTATCTTGATTCCCAAGCCACTATCATCATACTTCATCCAACGCGTCCTCGACGCCGCCGCGCCGCGCCGATCAGCCACGTTGCAAGTTATACTCTGCCTTCAGCTTCTTCACGCGAATCATTGCTTTTTGCAGAGCGGTTGCAAAGTATGATGGTCGCTGTCGAGTTGACTTAATGAAATCATCAAAGAACCTGATCTCCACAACTTCCTCTAATGTCGGATGTTAAGCTGCAGAACGAAGGCAGCAATAATTGTGTTTAATTGCATTATGCATCATGTTAAATATTAATTTTGTTCATATATTTACTTGAAAATTCCACTATTTTTGGGTGAAAATTAAACTATTTTATATTCGAAATTCAATTATTTGGTAGAATATTCAATAGTTTTGATTTGAAATTCATTCAGCTATAGGTACGGTATATAGTTGTATGAAACTTGAAATAATGTAATCGAAGTCTCTTCTAACATTGATGCACTATCGCGGTGTCTAACATAAAGACATAAACATACACGCATGTACAAAAGAATGAATACGAATTGAAAGAAGTTACTGAAAAGTCTCAAGGAAATGGGATGGTATATTATGAATATAAATGTAGAAGGTAATATGGATTATATTGTAAGAGATGAAGAAATACGTAATGGAGGAAAAACGACGTCAGAAGTAGGGCAAGATACGAATTCAGATTGTTATCAGTTAATAGTAACTTAAGCTTAAAAGAGGTCAAATTGAGAAGAAACAGTAAATGAAGAAATGAAAAGTCTAAAGGAAAAATGAAAGAAGATATGGACGTTAATGAAAAAAGGAAAGAAGTGAAGTAGGAATTGGTGATATAATGATTATAAAGAGAAAAAAGAGGTGCCTGCACTGAGAAAAATGAATTATACCCAGTAATAACAAATATATTACCGGATATATTCTTGGACTATGAACTATGGGACAGCGATCTAGATTATTAAAATTACCATCTCTCGATATTAAGAAATAGATACTACGGGATAATGTCTTGGATTATAAAACTTTATAATCTGAAATAATAAAATCTACAATCCAAGAATTGAAAATCTAATATCCATATTATAATTGTGGTACATTAGATAACCTCAAATATATATATATATATATATATATATATGTAATAATTTGTGCAAACGTATTTATAAACCTATACCAAATTTTCATATACGAGCCCGGAAGTAGAAATGGAAATAAATTTCAATTTATAAACACGCAAAAAGCAGGAAAGTTGCTATCATAAGACTACAAAAACGAAAGTGAATGTTTCTGTACTTGTACAAGTGACAGTGAGGTGCAGTGGATGGGAATGTAAACTTAACCATTTTCTAAATCTAAATCAGGCGTGATCTAGCACTAATAATCATTTTATAACCTAATTATTACTTGTTGCAATGCGAAAGGATGCATATGACACGCGCCACGATGCGACGCGACGTACCATCTGAGACTACAAAGACGCCTGGATATTTTAAAATCTGAGATGTTGCAATTTAATGTCTGCATATTACAAGAATTTAACATTTGGAGATTATATTTTTGGTAAAATCTTCATATATTAGAAAAATATTATAGATTATTCGCGCTAATATACTTTCCTATATGGTGTATTATTCTTTAATTTTATTATCCAGTTCGTATAATCGATTTTTTTCAGTGTGGCGAAGAGAGAAATTAAGAAAAGTAGAAAAGTAGTAGATGGGAACACTTATGAAAAAAGAAGGAATAAACAGATTCTGTTAAAAGAAACAAGTGGAAGAAAATAAAACATTTGAATAAAACTAAAAAATAGCGAGAATGGTGCAGGATGTATGAGAGACAGTAAACAAGGGGAGAAAGAATAGAAATAGTGTAACTGACTAGATTGGAAAAAAGTATTGTAAAAAATAATTAATAGAGTTGTGAGAAGGCAATGAAAGCAGGATATGATATCGTGATAGTGAAGGTAGGAGAGGAGATTAAGAGGGACAAGAAATCGAAAGGATAAGAAAGCGAAGCGGGAGAATAGATAAAGTTCTGAAAGAGGAGTGGAAATGTGGAGGGATTCAACTACAGGATGTGTTTTATAAAGGGAATGATATCACAGGTAACATATATGCAATGAATTATTAAGTGTAAGGGAAGAGTTAAGAGCGAGCATAATGGATATAAATAGGAAAACTAAGAGAAGAGTAAGGAAACGAAATGGTACAAATATTCTGGATAGCAAGAGGTAAAGACATAGATATATTTTGAGTTCGCGTATTTAACCTATTGCCATAGCAGATATAGGAGAAGAAATAAAGAAGCGATGGAAGGAGACGAAAGGCAAGAAAATATTATTGTTACCGAGAAATGAGGAAGAAATGGTAAGATTCATCACAGGAAAAAACTGAGTGCGGAATGTGCACATAAAGAAAAGGGTAAAAAGGACAGGAGAAATAATTAGACAGGTATGACGTATAGGAATAAGGAAATTAAATGAGTCGGAAAGGAGAATAAAACTGTTTCTCATAACACGCGCACCAAATGTTCGACTTCCGTCGCCTCTTGAGCGGGTCGAAAGTTGTGTTTTCAACTCTAGACTAGAAAGTTAAAAGAGGCGACTGCAAATTACTCAAAGGGCAGCAAAAGCCGAACTTCCGATGCGCTTGTCATGAAAAATATCGTACGTAGCTCGTGGCGGCGATGTCTCCCTCGTATGATTGCTGCCCTGGCTTCGCTCGAGCAGCAAACTTCACACTCGTCAGAAATCGCCGCCTTTCGCCCCTAACTATGTAATATACTATGAAGTGTATGTAAGATAGGTTTGGGTGTAGATTGGAGGACACCAGGTAGTTAAAAGATGGAACGAAGGTGGGCAAACGTTGGCGCAAACATGGTGGCAAAAATTAGTAAGAGGGGTAAAAGGGATAAATGGAAAATATTTAGAAGAGATTAATGGAACGGAGAAAAAGAATAGAGAGATTAAAGTATGGTAAGATAAGAGAAAAATTTTTTAAAAGAAAATAGGAGTAGAATCAGGAGGAATGAAAACAAGTGGAATGAAAGATATAGATTATAGATTATAAAGAAATTTCAAAAGAGGATAGAGCAGCACAGGTAGAGGAAATTTGAGAGAAAAGAGTTGAGTCGATTTATAATAGACACTTTAAAAAAATAAAGAAGCAAAGATCGCCAAGATACTTGGAAAAATAATTGGCGGAGAATAGACGGAGAAATTGGCTTGAATGAAGAAACTTGGTTTGGAAAGGTGGTGAGAACAAAAGTAAGCAATTAAAAAGTTGACATAGAAGGACCTGATAAGGATTTTAGTGGTTGAAGAGAGAGGGGGGAAATGGATAAGAGAATCAGGGAACGTAAGTTGGATTCGCGATTGTGAGAGAAGAAGACTGAAAGAAAAATTAAAATAAGGAAGGAAAAAGATGTCATAGACATAATCATCCGAAGTTATGCTTTACGAGGATAATGATAATATTTAAGATGCAGCATAGCATGCGAACTGCGAACAAGTCAAGGAAGAAGGTATAAGCAACTACTTTCTTAAACTGAACCAGTGAAATTGTCACTGATTGAATCAGTATTCTGAATTATCACTGGTAAACCAGCGATTTTCCCACTTTGAGTGGGTGAACCAGTAAGTGACTCAACTAAAATAGCGTTACTAAATATACCAGTAATGCCAAATGATAGATTCAATGAGTAATATAGCGCTCCACGCGGTCAGGTAATGTACGATCAAATTTTTACACATTTCGGTCGATATCTCAGCAATAACTTGACGAATGTTAGTTTTCAAGTGCTCTAAAGTTTGAGGATTATTCACATAAACACGGTCTTTCACGTAGAAAGACGTCAAAAAGACTTCCAAAGGCATCAAATCACATGATCTCACCGGCCAATTGACGTCACCAGAACGTGAAAATACGCGTCCTGGCAACTTCTTGCGCAGTAAAGCCAAAATCGGTCGTGTTGTGTGGCTTGTTGCGCCGTCTTGTTCAAACCACATATCGTCCAAGTCAAAATCTTTGATTTCAGGCTGAAAGAAGTTGATTACCATACGACCGTAGCCTTGTGCATTGACGGTAACCGTTCTTCCAGCATCGTCTTCAAAACAATACGGCCCGATGACGCCTCCATACCATAATGCGCACCACACAGTGACTTTTTCTGGTGTAACGGCCTCTCTTCAATTATCTGAGGATTTTCAGAACCCCACATGCAACAATAATGCTTATTTACATACCCACCGAGTGAGAAATGGGTCTCATCGCTGAAGAAAATTTCGTTCAAAAAATCGCTGTTTCTAGCCTGTTGCTCCAGCACCCATTCGACGTATCTCCTGCATTGTGAATGGACAGCAGGCTTTAATTGTTGCATCAGCTGGACTTTATATGGATGGAGGTGTAAATCCAGGAGCAAAATACGCCATAATGAGCCGTAAGACAGGCCCAATTGCTGAGAACGTCGGGGAAGTGACAAATTCGGGTCTTGAGTCTCACTTTCACTTACAGCAGCGATATTTTTCACATAGCGTGCATTACGATGATGAACAGGTCTTCGCACATCCATGACGCTCCCAGTTGGTTCAAATTTTTTCACTATCTTACCTCTAACCTCTAACCTAAAGAGATACCTCTAACCTCTTGAATTTAAGCGGCGTTCAGGCCCTCCCTCCTCAACCCCCTAATCTACACGCCAGTAAGTTATAACCGGTACTTTGATCCGGGCCTTCAATTTTAGACTTCTAGATTTATCTCAAATCTATCCCTCTCCTATACACATCCTCTACTTACCGATAGCATATAAATGCCGTGATCCCTGGCAGTGAAACGCGGATAGAACCGAACAAGTTCACGTATACCTCGAAAAATACTTGACTGAATAGTGTGGTAATAAAAATAAATAGCATCTAATGTAAATAAATAGAAATTAAAAATATGGCAGGAAGAAGAAATTATCAGGGCCTAAGTGAATCCATGTTCAGATATCTACACTAAATTCGACAATTTTGATGAAGATATCTGTCTTTAATGATTTTCTGTAAGAATTTGCACTGAGATGAGATGAGGCAAATGAAACTACTAGAGCTCTAATCAACTCCAAGTTCTCATATACAAAACATAACATCCGCCCATTATAGAACCCTGAATTAACAGGTCATCGATATGCTCCGACGCATTGAATAAGGCGTGCGCGTGACGTCATCTCATTACTTTAGTTAATGACGAAAGGAGACCGCTTTTTAGCACCGAGACAAAAGAAACAGCGAATTAACGAGCAGAGGCTGCCTCGGCAGCAGTTTGACCCCACTGGCATCCTGGATTCGGACTAAGAATGGGTCTTGAGGGTCTCTCGAAGAAGAAGGAACGAAGAGAAATACCGACGGACGGACGGACGTGGTTGAGCAGATCGGGTTACTTGGCATCCTCTTCTCCGATGAATTACTCTCCATTGGACCATTGATCAGTAGTTCTCAACTATCGGTCACTGTTCACCCTCGCTAATCACCCCGATGAGTCTCGCCGGCTGCTAAAAGTCAATGGTTATCTTTACACCAGCGAGCGGCACGAAGGATGAACGGGGGAGTGAAACTTGCATAGAAAAAGGAGACAGGGATAGTAGCTGTCTCCTTCCCACCAATGCCTGCTCTCGAAAATGTTACTTCTTCCATCCATTCTACGCGCTCGCACATACCTAACCTTCCGCTCTCCGGTGTAAAGGCTAACAATATCGAACCTATAGTGAATCGCACCCATCACGACTGACAACCTCTGCATTTTCTCGATCGGGATCGCCGGAGATGTCAGTCATCCTTTTGTTCTCCGATACTGCCGTTTCAACAGAGCAACCGGTCGTACCAGCACGTTATAGCGCCGGACTCTATTTGGATGTATTAAGGGTATGCTTGCCAACACAATAGAATGTGAAATGCGGAGTTTAGTAGTCGCCCCCGGGGAGGAACTTACCAATTAACTCATCTATCAGGGGCATTGTTGCCTTCAATGAGAGAGAACACCGGCCATGTTATTACGGGTATCGCGTTAAAAGATACTGAATCAATAATTACTCGACGTGATATATTTTCTTGGGTGACCAAGAAAAGACATTGTTATCGATACAGAACAATTTACAGGGTATTGATAGATTGTCATAAATAATCCGTAAATTTTGAGAAAGAATTGACAAACTCTAAGTAAAAAGTAAAAATAGGCCATCACATTTTATATCAATAATTACGAAACTATGATGAATCATCGGGGAAAAGTTCTAGTAGAATTCACAAGCTCGCCGGAGAAATCTCGGAAGTGGGAACTTAGAATCGCCTGTTTCCAAAGATCGGCAGCCACAGTCGGGCCACCTGTTATATTTATAAGAAACTTGTGTCGGTCCGACCTAAATTGGCGAAGTTGACAATCTAAGACTAAGACTGACCGACTATCGGCCGAAATTTGTCCAAAACATGGCCCGTCTATCGAATGAACTAAGGAAAATCTTTCTCAAACAAGTAAAGCCGAGTATCTAACGAATTTAAGTAGCCACAGTTGGCCCGACTTTGGCAGGGTATGATGAGACTACAGTCGACACAAACCGTCGGCAAGTAGTTATCAGTTTGGTAGTTGGGCCAACTTCGAATAGCCACAGTTGGCCCGACTATGGCAGCATATGATAAGTCAACAGTTAATATGAACCGTTTTCCCGCAGTTATCATTTGGAAAGTTCGGCCGACTTCAAGTAGCCATATTTGTCCCGACTTTGGCAGTGTATTATGATGTCAACGGTCAACATAAACCGTTGGCCCGTAGTTACTATTGGGTGTTGGCCGAGCTCAGGTTGGCAAAGTTGCACAATCTGATACAATGGAAACTTGCATCCTAACCTATTCACTGCTACATAAAGAGGCTAGGTTGATGCAGAAAAAGAGGTGGCTCATTTCGGCCCAGAACAGTAGCTCGTTTCACCCCATTCGCCCCATTTCCGCCACTTTAATGTGAAATCAAAATTTTACCTTATTCTCTTTTACAATCGAAGAGCGGAATGCTAAACAAGGCTTAGGTTATTTAACCTAATTTTACAGGAGACCCACAAAACATTTCTATTATAATAATTTACAGCAGATTAACTAAATATTTTTTTGTGTGTAGGTAGATGGGCCAGTTTAATAGTCATTGTGTGAAAAAACAGGTGGCGGTACATGTACATGTAAGAACCTAATAAAACTGTAGTTGGACTTAGCACTATTTAGCTTTCCCTGGTATTATAAATAAAAATAGCACATGAATCGCCAATAAAATAATAAAAAATACATATTTTTATTTATTCCATAAACAAATAACACTACTTAGAGTGAGAAAGGAATTTGTGTAGTATTACTACAACATTTTTAAATTTGTATAATAATATCTTTTGTTATCATTTTCTTATATATCTTTCAGTAATATGTATGTATACTCATCGCGCGCTGTGCGCGCGACTCGCAAGTTTATGCGAGCCTATAGCGCGATAATTTATTTGCCTCGCGCTACGCGCTCGGTCTTTATACTTCCTCCACATTTATGCACAAACCTTTTGAAATTAAAGGTCAAAGCATCGCCAACTGTAATTTGATGATTGTCAATTCTCTTTTGTTAAAACTCATTCGGGTCTAACGAACACATTCTCATCACGCATCTCGTGCTTCGCACTCGATTTTATCCAAGGTACAAACTTTTCTACATCATGTTTAACTCTATAATATTAAATGTATATTATATTTATTTCTGTGCCTCGGACCGGGACTGCTTATTCAGATATTGCATAAAAAGTACAAATAATATGATGTTAATGTTTTTTGTCTACATGGTCTAAAATCCATTTTTTTTTAAATATTGATTAATAATTTTATAATTTGTGAAAAAAATCTCTCTATAGAGAGATTTAGATGTAATTTAGATATAGAGCTACAGCTCCGCTGGGATTCGAACTCCAAGTTTCTCAGATTTCCGGTCTAATGCTCTAACCAACTAAGCTACGGAAAGACGAGAAGATTTTCTTCACAACTCCTACAAGTTGAATGTCGACGTCATTCAATGTACTTGCAAGATTAATTTTTAATCATTCCAACATGACAGTGATTTTATTAATTGGTGTTATTGTTTTTTCACCAGCGAAATATAGTAAATAATATGATGTTAATGTTTTTTGCCTAAATAGTCTAAAATCAATTTTTTGGGAATATTTATTATTATTAATTTTATAAGTTATAAGAACAATATCTCTAGCTCCGCTGGTATTCGAACTCCAGGTCTTTCTGATGAGATTTCTGACCATGTAGACAAAAAACGTTAACATAATATTTTTCACTGTATTTCGCTGGTCAAAAACCATAACGTCAATTAATAAACTCACTTTCAGGTTGGAATGATTTGAAAGAAATTTAAAAAAAAATCTTGTCTCTCCGTAGCTTAGTTGGTTAGCGCATCAGACCGGTAACCTGAAAGACCTGGAGTTCGAATCCCAGCGGAGCTAGAGCGATTTTCACAAATAATGTATTCAATATTGGAATATTTTTGACTTTCGACGAACTCCAGCTCCTCAGCAATTCATTTTGGGTGGTTTTGGCGAGGAGAACTTTTAATCAGGACCTCAAGATCTATCATTTCCTGCAGTTTCATCCAATTTCACCGAATGTTTTCCCCCTGTATTGTGTGCGGGATTCTTTCATTTTTCATGATTACTTCAATATTTGTTCCTTATTTTGCACCTATTTCCATACTCAGCCACCCGGAAAGATATATTATTCCAATAAATTTATATTATTATAATTCAAATATGCATTGATATTGGAGCCTGCGTATTTCCATTGCCTTGTTTTTACAATTTAAAAAAGTGCGCATCCTATAACAAAACAATTTGGTCATCAGTCATTTTATTGCAGCTTGTGCCGTTTTTTCAGCATTTGTTTATTTTCAAAGTTATTTTATACGATTTGAATAAAAAATACGCACCCGAGCGTAAAGTGCCTCAGAAAAGATTTGTAGATATAATTAAAGTGAAAAATTTTGTGGATGGATGATTTCTGAAAAATTTGTAGATTTTTTTCGGGTGCATTATTTTTCAATCTTCATCTTTTTTCGTATCTTGCATAGCTTGACCGCGAAATGGAATTTTTGATTTCTTATGAATTTTTCGGTGATAAAACCAGAACCGTTTTTCAAAAGTCTAGTTAACGAACTCGATCTTTCTTTTTGGTTACTTAAAACGTGTGCTGAAGCACAATTCAATCCGATCAGTCGTTTAAAAGTTATTCGGTATACAGACGACAACGACGACAGACACCATCGTGAAGGCTGTTTTTTGGATTTAGGGGGTCTCGAAACGTGCAGATTTGAAGAAATCTGCCATAGTGACTTTTCACATAAAACATTTACCTTCTCATTATGATGATAATGTAAAAATTGAATATTTAAGTATATTCTGTTCATTTAGTTTAAATTATTTGAAATTTAGAAATATTTGAAGACATGCGAACACTAAATCTTAGCCCATATCATAAATATAAATTACCTTTTTACATTCTCATCCTAATGAGAAGGTATTGGTTTTATGTAAAATCTGACTTGGTCGGTTTTCATCAAATCTTCACGTTTTGAGAGCCTCTGGGTCAGAAAAAACGATTTTTGCGATGGTGTGGGTCTTAAGTCTGTCTGTCTGTCTGTAGTCTGTAGGCACGATAACTTTCGAGAAAATGATGAGATTGGATTGAGCTTTGGCATACTTTTTTAAGGCCTAGAAAAAAAGAACATGTTTGTTAGCCAGCTATTTTGGATGAAGATTTAAAATGTTAGAGCATTTTCAAAATTTTTGAGACGATTCTTCTTCAAGATTTGAGAATTCTCTGTGCGGCTATTCATCGTACTTGGAAAATTGTACAATTTAACTCAATGATTTTTTTTGATAAAAGCAAAATTATCAGAGTCATAGCATTTTCAAAATCTAAAAAAAAAACAAACGAAAATTAGCATTTTAAGCCAAACTACGCACGATACAAAAAAAAGTCAGGAGAAGAAAAACGTTGCTTTTTGGAAGCCCTACAATATTATCATAACAACATTTTGAATTTGGTTGAAAAATCGAAAATTCAAATTTTGACCCCGCAAAACATAATGAAAAATTCTATTTTTCGGTCAAACTATGCAAGACACAAAAAAAGATTTATAGACAAAAATCATGTACTCAAAAAATATCTACAAATTGTTTCTGAATCATTCTTTTAGAGAACGCGTGTTTTTTGTTTCAATCGTGAAAAATGACATTACAAGTAAATCAATGAAATTTTTGGAGAAAAATACACAAGGTACAATAAAATGTTTAATAACAAAATTGTTTCTGAATAAGATCTGGAAATTTGCTTGTAACTTTTTTTTCTCATGAGACACAAGATGAGAATGGGTTCGTTAAAGCCAAAAGAGCTTTAACGGTAGAGAATTCACAATCACTACTATCTGTTTCAAAAATCCTGGCCCCTCTACAAATCATTGAATATATCAATCAAAAGAAATCGTTCAAAAAAAGGAAAATCATCTTGTCAATCCTCATTTCATTATGAATAAG
>CAKNXH010044284.1:0-14730 GCA_932178445.1 Andricus quercusramuli
TAACATTCCTAGAATTTATGGATTACCTAAAGTTCATAAACATAATTTTCATTTTAACAAAAAAAGTATGTTGCACAATCTCAGAACTAAAAAAATTTAAGTAACTATCGTAAAAACAGATCACTTTTTATTTCTCGACAGAATAGTAATGTAATTTTAAATACTTATTATCTTAAAAACTGCTTAAAGCCGCAGTTTTCTATTGAACTATTATTAGAAGATTACAGCGAACGCTCAACTTTAAACCCAGTTTTTGAATATGTACTCTTTGCCATTATTAAGCCTAGTTTTATGAGTCACAGTTGCGCTCAAGATGTCTTTCCATGTAAGCACATTCCAAGTATTGCTCTCATAACTTTTGATTTCGTATGATTGAAAGTGTCTAGAATAGTAACAATGTTGTAAAACCTTTGTAACTGCTAATACGTCATGGATTTTTTCTGATAAAAGGCACCGAATCGAAAGAAACTTTGGACCATTCTCACATGGAACAACTAGAATGGAATCTGGCTTAATATACTGGCCCAGAAACTCAATCCATTTTGCTAACGATAAATTCGCACTTACATCTAAAGGTAGCTTAGACGCAAATAGTGTGAAGTCTGGAATTTGATTCAAAGAAACAGATTTGGATGGTCCACTTTTATACAATGGTTCTGATAATTTCCGCAAAAATCGATGGTTCAATATTAGCTGGTGTTTTAAAGCAATTGTCTTGCAGATATTAATTCGGTTTAGAGATGAACGGGCAGTCATTTTGCCTTCTCTATGCTTTCACTCGTATGGTAAACAAGAAATTTTTGAAGGGGCCCAAATAGTTTCATTTTTCGCGAATAGTGTATCAAGAAGTGATGTTTTGGAACTAATGTTCCTGGGTACATTTCAGAGAGTAATGCTAAATATTCGGATGTTAAAGTTTCCAATAGATCACAAATTTCCCGTTGATGAGCTTTAGCTGTTACTATTCGGACCATTTGGAACAAGAGTATTAGTAATTTCCAGTGGAGATTCTTTTCTGGTATCAGGTCCCCTAAAATCAGTGGAAGATTTCTAATCAAACACAGCATTTCGGCAGAACTCATTTTTGAGCGATTATTTTTCAAGTGTGATTCTGATATGTCAGTAGGTTTGTTGCGCTTGTCGTGTCGACTGTAGTGAAAACCATTTATTCTTTCGCTTAATGTATCCAGGCTGAAAAATTTATTTGTTACAAAATATCGTAAAATTTTAGCAACATCGAGAGGGCAAACTCCTTCTAGATAGTCATGTTGTATATCAACTGCAACATTTTCAGTACAGTGAAAATCGATTTCGTGAAAAATGCATTCCTCTTCAATTCCAGTGAGGCTTGGATTATTTCTAGCTAGATCTTCAGGATGGTTGTTTCTATTGCGGAGTTCACAAAGATTTTCATGAAAAGTGGTATTAATATCCTCTTTTTTAATGCGTCATATATGACACGGGTAATTTGCTCGAAAACATTCATTGTAACCGAATAGTGTGTGTAACCCTAGATTATCTGCAATGAGAAGAACTATGTCAAAATAAATTTTCTTCTCTCCAGTTGGATGGTTTATAGTAATTCCTGTTTCACTTAGATAAGTTAACTCTTCCAAGATTTTTTCAAAAACTACTTTGTATAAACTTTCCTATCATTGGAATTAAACAGAGCAAACAGAAAAATACAACGCAAGCGAGACTGTAAATGAATTGGAAGACAAGGGCAATCTATATATACCGCTCCACATTTTCCAGAAATTCCTGCATGGCTTCCGACCAGATTATTGGTTCCGTAATCATCGAAATACCCCGTTAAGAGAATTCTAATTTTGCTTCCAAAAGATGACGATTTTTTTACCCAAAACTCTGCTTCAACAAAATTAGATATGATTTCCGAATCAGATGCCGATTCCCGCAAGTAATTTATAACTTCATTATACATTCCAGGCAATTCGAAGAATGTGACTAAAACTTCGCGAAGTGAAATGAACTGACCATACACGGGAACCATATCTCGTATCTGAATACCATTTTCCTCCCGAAATTCCTCTCGTTCTCCGATTTTATGCTGCATTGGTTCGATTAGATTTCCACCAGTTCTGAATTGTTTCAGTCGAAGATACTCAGTGTCTAGTTTTAAGAAGGGATTTTGTAATCTACTAAACATATCTTTAATTTCAGCTCGCGAAGATTCAGATTGCACATGACTCAAAATGTTTTCGCGAAAAATATTGATAGCTTTTCCGCTTAAAAATTGAGTAGTATCCTCAACGAGGTCTTGAACCCTTTTTTGCGGTATTTCCGGAAAACTATACCATTTGCTCGTGAATAATGCGGCTTGTTCTGTCATCGCGTCTGAAAATTGTTGTGTTACGGAAACACTGCATTCAGGCAACTCTGATATTGGAGCTTTGACGCTTTCATATTCTAAGTCAAGTTCTTCTTTGCTATCTGCTTCGGAGGAAGGAATTTCCTCAGAATAACAAGAATCGTAAAATGCTTGTGTTTCAGAAAAATCAACCTCCATGGTTGCAACAATATCCATATGTGCCTTATTTTCAGAATGAAAACGCTGTCTGTGTTTTCTAAAACTACTAAGGGAAGAAAAACTTCTTCGACAGTTATCATTTCAACACCTATATACACTTAGAAAGGGGTGGAAAACTGCATAATGGTTCATTAACGCCTTATTATCTAATAATACTGTGTCACAAACAAAACACACAGCTATGGCGAAATATCACAATCGAGTTTTTTTTAATACTTAACTTAGCACGAGATCGATAAATAACCTTGAACACTTAAAACCACCAGTTAAAAATGGCTTCTATCATCAAAAGAACTGAGGCAATTTACGAATTTCACACGAGAACGTTTTGAAAAACAATTATAACCAAACGAAATCAGCAGCTCTTATGCGGTTCTATCACCGGTAGAACTTGTTCTATTTCACTCTTTAAGGTATTCATGGAAACGCTAAACTTATCAAGCGGATCTAGTATACAAAAGCCAATATGTTGGATAAATAACCATACGTGAGCAGCGTCTACAGGATATTCACAATCGAGAGCGTAAAAAAGTTTCAAAGTTAAATCGATGGCAAGGATGGGGCTTCGAACACGATATATTATATTAGTGTCGATATACACATACGAAGATTCGACCTTTTCTAAAGTTCCAACAATAATTGGCAAGAACTGAATGGATAAATCCCGTTTATGAAGATCTTCTTTTCAACTTTTCACGGCTGCTTCGATTCCCGCTGCAGTCTGTAAGAAAAGTATTGCTTACATTTCCTAAGTGATAAGAAATTAAAATTGAAGGAGGAACAGTTTCCTTGTCATAGTCGTTTCCAATCTATAACATACCGGAACCACGATGAAGAAAGCCTCTTGAGATTCTGGCTCGGACGCTCTTAATTTTGTTTTTTGTGCAGCTTTTCCACTCCTTTTTTGTTTTTTGACTGGTACTTCAGTAGCTGAATCTTCAGCGTTTTTCACTGAGCGGCCTGGATTTTTTGGCTTTATAAGCGTAGGCAAAAGATAAAGAATAATGGCATCATGCTCATCTGAAACATAGTTTTAAAAGATTCAAGTAGTAGCATATAGAATAAGTACTTTCAGGTTCAATCAACAGATTATATAAACTGCGTATTTACCAGGTGGTAAGTGTTTCAGTTCTTGTACTAGAGCACAGTACACTCCTTTTTTTGGCATTCGGGGCCCTTGTAATAATTCGACTAGCCTGGATCTAATAAGAGGCCATCTTATCAAGAAGGTTTCAGACTTTTTTGGGTATAAAAGGTCGAAATCAATTTTCAACTAAAAAAAAGATCAGAAACGATGAGTTAAAGAGGAGCTGCAAAAATCATGTTCACAGAATCAGTTGAGAACAAATTATTAATAGGAGATTATATTAAACAATATTTATAATGTAAAAAATGCATACCAGTTCAGCACCGAACTGCATTTGAAGGCATCTATACTTTTTAAACAATTCCGCTATCCCTAGCTTATCTTGATCAAACTCATGTTTACGAACTGGACTGGTCACTTTCCAATACTGAAATAATTGAGGAGTTGGATCGATAGTATTTGCGATATACTGAAGTTTAGCTTCGTCAGAGGCTGAAACATTATTTAAAAATATGTATTACGGTTGAGGAGATGCAAAAAGATAAATAATAAAAGTATTGTTAAATTTTTCAAAGCGGAAGACAATCATTACGAACCAGTGCCTGTACGGGCATTTGAAGACGTAATATTTAAAATTACTCTCGCCTGTTTTATTGAAGTAATCATGCCTGAGTCCAATAATACACTCCTTCTATAGTGGAAGTGTTCGTACAATTTTCTCGAAGCGACGATCCTGGTGGATACTCCATTTGTTTTAACAGTTTTTGTGAGAATAAGCAATCAGTGACTCCTCTAATACTGACTGCATGTGTGTGCGTGGTGGAGAGGTCCACCGCCTTGGGTGTACCGAACGCTGCAACGAGCAGTCAGTTCTCAGCGAGACGCTGTCTTGAAAGATGTATCTGAGGAGAGTTCTCAATAAATAAATTTATACTGTTGCTATATCACGCCGATTATTTCGCCTCCAACACCTGACTCTAACAGGTTATGGACCCAGCAAGCCTGGTCCACTGCGCAAGGTGAGTAATGGGGTGATCGTGTAAAGGAAGGGATTCACGCACGTCCGTGCGTGATCATCGCAACGTGGTGCCGTGCGTGCTTTGTGTTTTGTGAACGGTGGCTGCAGAGAGGAAAAGAACCTGGAGAAAGGCAGGCTTGCTGAGGAGGGGTGCTCCAGGACGGCAAGAGACAAGGAGCCTTTGTGGCTGAAACCGAGGCCGAGATGATGCACGGAAAGGGCGATAAACGTGAGAAAGACACAGGAAGGAAGGGTAAGTACAATAAAGTAGTTTTAGGAATGGTTGTGATGCGTGGCCTGTCCCAATCAACTTGCCATAAAGCGGATTTATACGAGCATATAGACAAATCTTTTGCGATGCACATGGATGGAGGTTTGTTCAGGAAGCGAGGGGAACAGGCCCAGGGCTGAAGTCGTGAGTGATTCTGAAGTGCAGAAGGTTCAATTTGAAAAAGAGTGTTGAGGGTCCGATAAGGGCCTGACGAAGGATCGGGGACTTTGATGAGTGCCGAGTGAGAACGTTCTTTGTCGATTTCTGAAGAGACGCGGTGGAATCTAAGATGGCCGACCGACAAAATGCGTTTTGGCGCGAAGGAAAGGTAGAAACGCGCGAAGAAGGAGGTGTGGCAGCACTGTAGGTGGGGAAGGTGCGAAGCCAAGATGGTGTCGCTGGCTCGAATTGAGCGCTGTCTCACGCGTGCGTGTATATGAAGAGAGAGGGAGAGGAGACAGAGTGCTGTGATTGCTGCATGTGCTGCCGCTGAATTTCGTCCGCCGGACTGCAGTGCTGAACGCACCGGGCGTGTGTTCCGTCCGCGGATGGCGAATAGGTGCTGTTGTCGGAAGCGTGCGGTGTAGCTTGTGCGAGTGAATATAGATGCGGCATGCTTATATGATGCTGCCGCATGAGCAAACATGATGCTATATATGCAGCCGAGTTCATGTCACAGATAAGGGATCCCGACTTGAGATGAGAATTGCTAAAGAATGACTGAACGGTGCAAAATTAGCAGTGTGTGATGAATTAAGAATAGGCTGGATATAAGGAAATATTTTGTTAAAACCTAGGTACTAAAAAGCGGCTCGAAGACGTGATAGCAAAAGTGTGTGAAACACTGGGAATCCAGCACTTAAGAGCAGAGGGGAGGCTTCATCTTGCCAAAGGAGCAGAGGAGAAGATCCTGCTTATGTCTAAAAGTACCTGCCAAAGGATAGGTAAAGTAAACTTAGGTAGATTGTTTACGATAAGCCCAGTAGACTTAGGACATATGAAAGTGTACACGAACTGAGGATAAAGAGGTGGTTTCTGAAGAGTTTGTTATACTGGCTTGAGGATTAAAATAATAATAAGAGAGAGATTTAAGAGGCGAAAAAAAAACTAGAGAAAATTCTATTGATGAGAGAAATTTAAGAGCAGTGAGACTAAGGAAAGGTGATAGTTTGGATGTGCGACACTTAGGATAAGTTGAATAATTATCTGTGTTTTTTTAGATCAAGTACTGAATGAGGAGGAGAGGTAGTTAATATTGAAGATGTGGCCTAACGAGGAGAAAGTAGTGCTAGTCTCACAGCCCAAGACTCGAGAGGACCAGTACGTGACTGCAGAACAGTTGAAGCTGGTTCTCAAACAACATGAGGATGCTGAGAAGCAACGATCTAAAGAAAATATGAACTATTTGTTAGATTTGCAAAAGCAATTCCTGGAAAAACAGGTCCAGTCGAATCAGCTGTTGATCGAGAATACTCTCAACAGACTAATGGACAAATTTGAAGAGTGGAGAAGTAGTTCCATTACTGGAGGTAGTATTCCCAGTCTGCCTTCGATACCGGAAATTAGTCCAGTCAAATTCACAGAGGTGCAGACACAAGAACAGCCTCATGCTTCTCTGCCTAAGGATGAGCGAAATGCTGCAAAAATGACTCAAGATAGAAAGGTTGCTAAGCCAACAGTTACCAGTTTGGAAAAGGTGTCGTTACCATTACTGTCAATCAGAAGGACACAGCTGACTCGAGAAAGTGTAACCGAGACCAGAAAATCTGCAAACCCAGCAATTAAGACCAACACTGAGGATCACTTGATGACGTCAGCAGAACTTCAGCAGAATACCAATGACTTGGAAACGTCTAAACTGCCTAATCCGATACCTGAGAAAATACAGGGTCAGAAGTACTTTTTCCGAGAAAACGCGCCAAAACAGTTGGAGGAAGGAGAAATTGAAGATGAAATAGAGGATTGGGATAATTCCACTGAGAAGAAGTCTGAAAAGACAGAATTAGAAGAGACTAATGAAATCGATCAAAGTATGTTCAATGCTATTCCATTATTTCAAAATCAGGTATGTAATGGAAAGTTACTACCGACTAAAGAAACGAAATGTGACGGTAATTTTGATTTAACGGAGTACATAGATAAGAAAGTAGTCTATTCTAACGCAGAAGGTTAGCGTGACAAGTAATCTGCCGAATCAGATCTCGGGATTAGCAGAGAAAATTCAAATTGAGGTGTCCAGTAAAGAGAGTAGTACTGTAAAAAATTACAAGTTAACGACGAACTTAAAGTTTGAAGTGTTCGAAGACTATTTGATGTCAGAATTAAAAACTAAAAAATTGGAATATGTACTAAAAGCAGAGTCACATAAAGACGTGAAAGAAAGCAAACTAACTGATGACAAGCATAGAGTTAAAGATATTTTAATAAATCATATTGATTTAATATATTATTCAAAAATACTGGATTTAAAAGAACCGGCTGAAATTTTGGATAAACTGAAGGAACTCAAGAGACTGGAGAGTCGAATTACGCGACTGACAGCACGAAATGATCTAAATAGTTTACGTTATAACCTTGATAAGCAGAAAGCTTCAGAATTTTGGGACTTGTTTGAGGAAAAGATTAAAATTTATGAAGCGACACCTAAAGCGGATAAGCTGCCGGAAAAAGATAAGAAAGACTTATTCGTTCAAGCGATTAGAGACGCGGTTCCAAATGTTACGGTAGCTGACTGTCTTATGAAGGAATCCACTGGACAAGAAATGACTTACGACCAGCTTAAAAAGTTTATCTTGAAGGAGGAAGCACTGAGACCAACGCACACTGTACCAAGGGCAGTGATGGCAGCTAGAGGAAGAGGACGAGGCTCTGGTCATGGCCACTGGACAAGGGTCAACATAAAATCCGCAAGAAGTGAAAGAACAAGATGCTATTCCTGTGGCAACAATGGTCACATCAGCCGAATTTGTCCAACTCCAGGCGAAACTGTTTGTTACAACTGTAACAAAGTTGGAAACCATATCATCTCGAATTGTCCAGAACCACGGACAAACCACAAACGACGAGCCAATCAGGATGGAGGCCCTCTAAACAAGCGTCAACGCCAGCATGCTGAGGAAGCGTCAACCAGCACATCTAAGTCCTCAAGAGGAGAAAACTCCAGAGGAGGACAAGGAGCTAGAGGAGCTGGACGTGGTCGGGGTAACCGAGGAGGACGCGGTAGTCAACGAGGCCGTGGAGGATACCACGATCAGGGTAAAGGTGGCTCAGCGCATTATACATCCCAGGAGGGAGATGAAGGTAATAAAAACATTAAGAATAAGCATGGAGATCTTATATTTAAATTCATAGCAGATTCGGGAGCTACTGAACATCTGAGTAAAACTAAACTAATATTCAAGACATTAGATTATGATAAGTACGATATAATTAAATGCGTAGGCAAAGATAGTCAATTGATTACTCAAGGTATAGGAGACGTTGTAATTAAAACTGAAAGCGGAGAAAATGCTATTTTAACAGATGTATTATACTTTGAAGATTTGTCGGAAAATCTGCTATCATTAAAGCGATTTGTAGATCAAGGACTCAAAATCTATCTAGATAATGAAGTAATTAATATATATGATCCAGTTTCAAACAAAAACTTAATTACAGGAATTTATAAAAATCCATTTTGGTTAGTTAAGCTAAAGATAGCACCGGAAAACGCTGAGGAAGTCGTAAAACAGAAAACCTTTGCGTTAATCGGAACTAAAGAATGTGTACTTAGATATAATACTAGAAGTAGTAAGAATCTTGTAACAAGCGATGTTGAAATACAAAATCTTGACCCATAAATGACTGAAGCAGGAAGCGTAGAACCGAATAGAGAAGATAACGCAGATAAAGGTAGCTTAGAATTAAATACTGAAAATGATGATCAGGAAATAGATAAGGGACAATCAGATTTGTTACACACAGGAGTCGACAGAAAGATTCATATGCTTAATGAAAATGTTGACTTAAGCAAAGTAATAGAACATGTAGAAAATCAAAAATTGCCGGAACGTAAAGTAAATGAAGCTATGCTTTGGCATATGAGATTAGGACATGCTTCAGCCACTTACATTAGAAAATTATCGGAACAGTTTCCTGATTTAATAAATTTAAAAAATAGTAACATTGAAGAGAGTATCAAAGATTGTGAAATTTGTCTATTGACTAAAAGTTGTAAACTTCCATTTCACCGAGTCAGAACAAGAGCAAGCAAACCTTTGCAGATTATTCATGCGGATACTATGGGACCTATTAGTCCGGCCTCACATCCTAAAGGCTACAGATTTATAGTAGTGTTTATTGATGACTATTCGAGAGTGGCTATAGCGTATCCTTTGAAACATAAAACTGACGTAGGAAAATGTTTAAAAGATTGTGTAAGGAGTTTGAGAAATGTGATTGGCTCAGATGAGAAATTTTGCTATTTAAGATGCGATAGGGAAACTGGGTTTACAGGATTAGCTATGGTAGAAGTATTAAATGAGTTTGGAGCTGAGCTGCAGTTGGCGTGCCCCGACACTCCAGAACGTAATGGGGCGGCGGAGCTCTTCAACAGGACGGTTCAAAACAAGGTACGTGCATGTATGTACGACTCAGGTTTACCAGTAAGCATGTGGGACTAAGCAGTCAAAGCAAGCGTTTATGTGTATAACAGAACTCCACATAAATCTAATACTATGACAATACCACTTAAAGTATTAGCTCCTCAAATAAATTGCGATCTTAATCAATTAAAAAGATTTGGATGTCCAGCTTATTCACGTGTGACAAGGAAAGAGGGAACTAAATTTAGTATCAGAGGAATCAGAGGTTTCGTAGTAGGTTATATTTCCACAGGATTCATATTGTATGTACCTGAAGAAAAGAAATTATTTGAGAGCAGACATGTAAGATGTGTAGAACGATTTGTTTACAAAGATTTCTTTAAGAAAACCGACGACGCGAATGAGGAAACTTTGACAATAGAATCAGAAAGTACAGTAGAAGAAAAAGAAACTGATGGGAAAGAAATTGAAAAGAGTACCATAGAGAGTACTTTTGAATTTGAAAGCCAGTTAGGCAAACGAAATGCGGACTGCTTGGGAACAGAGGGAGTAGGAGAACCTATACAGAAACGAAAAAGTGGCAGACCTAGTAAGAAAGACAAGTCTAAAGTACTATTCGTATTGAGTGAAGAATCTGGTGAGACAGTTGAGGATTCAGTTGAGAGAGATTTTGCCTATCATGCGTTACTAGCGAAAGTGCAAGGTGACCCACAGACGTACAGAGAAGAAGTAAATTCAAAAGACAGCAAAAGCTGGTTCAACTCGATTCAAGCTGAGTTAAAAGCACTAGAAGAAAAGAATGTGTATGAAGTAATTGAGAGACCTAAGGCTACTAGTGAAGGGAAGAAACCTAATATCATTGATTCTCGATGGGTGTTTAAACGAAAAATGGAGGAGTCAGGAAAGACCAAATTTGAAAGTAGGTTAGTTATTAGGGGTTTCAAGGACAGAAATACATACGAGTTGAGAGAGACTTATGCCCCGGTATCTAGAATACCATTAATCAGATCCTTTCTGGCAATAGCTAACAAATATAATCTAATACTAAGGCAGCTCGATGTTGAAACAGCATTCTTGTATGGGGAACTGAGTGAAGATATATTGATGGAAATACCAGAAGGTATCATGGTTAGTAGGGAATTTAGAGAAAAGCATGTTTGGAGATTGAAGAAGTCACTGTATGGTCTAAAAATCAGCCCTAAGAAGTGGAACGATAAATTCACATTGGCCATGATGCAACTGGGCTTTGTATCAAGTGATATGGATCCCTGTGTATTTATTAAGGAAAAAAAAAGAGGAATAATAATAGCAGTACTCTATGTTGATGATATACTACTGGGAGGTAGCAACGTTGAAGAAATAGACGAAGTTAGCTTGAGACTGGGTAAAGAATTTAAAGTTAAAGATATGGGTAGTCCAAAAGAATTTCTAGGTATAGAAATAGAACGTGATGTTACGAATCAAACGATTCAATTAACTCAAGTCAAGTTTATAGAAAACATGTTAAAACGCTTTGGCTTTGCTAAGATCAGACCAGTAAATACTCCTATCATATCAAGTCAAGTAGCCAATAAAGAAAGAAAAACAAGAGAGACTGGAGATAAAAACACAACAGTAATTAACAATCGTCAGTTTCGAGAAGCTGTAGGTTCGTTACAATATCTGGCTGGAGTAACGCGACCAGATATATCATTTGCAGTCAATGTCTTGAGCAGACATCAAGTTAATCCAACTTGTCATGAATGGAAAATGGTTCAACGAACATTTCAATATTTGGCTGGAACAAGGCATTATTCATTAAGATACACAGCCAAGTTGGATAACATGCAGGCTTACTCTGATGCCAGTCTATCAGACTGTGGCGGATCTTTGACTACGTGTGGTTATGCGATACAATTGTTTGGTGATACTGTCGCTTGGAGAACTCACCAGCAGAAAAGCGTGGCACTGTCTACATGTCAAGCTGAATATGTGGCCATGAGCGAAGCTTGCCAGGAAATTATGTCATTACATAATTCAGTTAGTTTCATCTTGAGAAAGGAATTATATCCGATTGAATTGTTTTGTGATAATATGGCAGCTCAGGCCTGTGCCAATGTAGATGGAGGAAATAAACTACGACATATGGTAGAAAGACGCGAACATTATGTTAAAGAATGTGTGAAGAAAAAATATGTTAAGACAACTTGGGTTAAATCCAAAGATCAGTTAGCAGATGTTTTTACCAAAGCTTTGCCAGTAGTAACTCACGAGAGATTAACTTTACAATTATTGAATATGGCTGATATCTAATAAAGTTTTGTTATGTTACAGATGTCCAATGGGACGATAATTATTGATACATAAGGTGAAGAGTCCCAAAGACTAAAGATCAGATTGACTACATTGAGTGCCTGTGTCAAAGTGCTTTAACTAATGAATAAATACAAAATTAGAATACTACTTAATTTCAACGTTTGTGTGTAAGCTCTACCGTGAGCATTTAAGTTGACTTGATGTCGTTATCTGTTTAAGTTAAAATTACTAATGTAAAATCTATGAGTGCACTGATTGAGAGGGAGTGTGAGAATGAGCAATCAGTGACTCCTCTAATGCTGACTGCATGTGTGTGCGTGGTGGGGAGGTCCACCGTCTTGGGTGTACCGAACGCTGCAACGAGCAGTCAGTTTTCAGCGAGACGCTGTCTTGTAAAGATGTATCTGAGGAGAGTTTTCAATAAATAAATTTATACTGTTGCTATATCACGCCGATTATTTCGCCTCCAACTATTGTTTATTAAGATCGGATGATAATTACGATTGGTTTGTAAGGATATTTAAAAACACGAATTGAACAATATCTATTATTAGACAAATAATTTTGAGCTAAAGCGGTTTGACGTTTGAAGTTATGTGTCGAGAAAGTTTATTCAAAAATCTGAATATACACTTGTACGATTTCGCAGTTATATTTTATTAATAAAGTTTTTTCTGTCCGTGCAAATATACAAATATGTCAAATTGTACTATTTATATGCGGATTAGAACAAATATGTTTATATTTGTGCTTGATGAAAGGAGACGTAAATTTATTTTAATAATGCAAAAATGAATAGGAATTTAATTAATATGTGTAATCTATAGAAAGATTTGACAAATTGCAGGATATTCTTAAATATATTAAGTATCACTATCGAATAATTAAATAAATCAATAATTATAAAAACATAAAATAAACATTTTTAAATTTGTTCCTAAACTGCATGAATTTGAATAATAATCGAATTAAATTTTTATTTTAGAAACTTGCTATAAAACTTTTAAAAATTAAGAAAACATCCTCATTATTTAATTTTAAATAACAATTTAACAATGTTAAACAATGTTGACAAGGCAAAAATAATGAAATTGCACTTACTTGATACTTCCGGATTCAGGATTCTGTGTGCCATGTTTTGATTTGAATTCAATTCACCCATTTTCAGTAACAAAGATTTTTAGCTCACGTACGTAGTTATCGCGTATAATAATAACGCCGCAAACTGCACCGAGCAGATTGAACTCGAAAGCTCACAGTGAATTCGCGGGAACGAACTTGTAACAAAGCGTGCGGCGGCGTGACGATCGACTTCAAATTCCATGATTCGCGGGAGCTTGTAACAACGGCGAGCTTTTGGGTTCTGATAGCGTTTGGGTCTGAGTAGTCTGAGTACTAGACGTTCAGGAACGTGCGCAGCTTGAGACACTACCGACTCTAAAGTTTATTCCGTAATTCATACTATGGCGCGTTTGTTGACCATTGCCACCAGAGCTGCACACGATAATAAGCTCAAATCTTGTAATTTTAATTCCAACTTTCATTCCTTATAATATATTTCTATCTTTACACCCAATTCTAAGAAAGGTCAGTTAATTTCCATTAAAAAAATAATAACTGTTTTTTCATAAAAAGAGCACAAATATTTTAATTGAGATTACATTTTATTAGTGGATACAATAATAAGATTGCCGTAGCAATTTTTTCTTTAATTAAAAGAATGCAATGATCACTTCTGATTGCATTTAATCCCATCAGCATATCAAACATTTATTAACATTTATAGGACCCATTTTCATTCCTTATAGTTACTAAAATATATAGGAACGTAATCTATATTCAAGCATTCGTTCCTACTTGCATAGTACTTTTTGATGATGTTTAGCAATCTTCTCACAATCGAAATTTTCATTTTTCTCCGTGTATAATTGTGCAGAATGTTATAATTGTTTTGATGTACAGTGTACTGTAACGTGAATAGGCCAGGCAACGAAGGGTTTGATAAAGGAAAAAAATCGTAACAGGCTGATTATTAGCAAAACCCCTTCTCCATAGGCTGTTAATGATTATATAAAAAATCTAAATCGATTGAACAATGGTTAAACATTTTATAATAAGCAATAGCGGCCATTATGTGTTTATTTCGTAAACGGCTCATTTTAGTGAAATTAAGAATTCATAGAAAAATGTGTGGAATTTATTTCTCTATAAAAAAGGTTCATCATTCTATTTCACATAAAAACAATAGTTTGCTTATAAAATAGAAAAAACTATCCATTTTTCGTATTTGACTACAGATGTGAGCATGATGGATGTCTAACACTCAAAGAGTACATGCACAATTACGATAAGTCAATTACTTCATTTCATATTGTTTATTTTTTTCACTAACTTCAACGGTCTTTTTTCTTATCATTACTTCCATGCTTGAAGTTCATACTTTGCACACAAATTATTTCATATTTCGACAATGCGCTTTCAAATTTTCATAACATTCAGAACATAATTTCGAATCGTTCAAACGGATTTCATATAGCGATATCCGAATGATTGGAAAACGGAAAATTCTGAGTGCTATCCTGGGTACTAATGATGTTTATCTCTTCTTTTGTGAAGATTTTACTGAGCTTCCTCCTGTCTTGACCTGCGCGGCCGGAGTCCCATCATCCCAAGCAATCCCAAGCCACTCCTGTACACATGGTGCCCCGACAGTGTACAGCAGTGGAAAATAGTGTTCTCATTTCTTGTACAATTTTACAAGATTTATTATGAGACCTATCTATTTGCTTACAATTCAGTGTCAGAACTTTAGATTTTTTACATGTTGTTATTAAGATAATTTGCAATATCCATACAAAAATCGATATTAATGACATTTTTATCCGAATCAAAAAAACAAGTTTTCGGATGCCGAGCTGTTCGAGTCTA
>CAKNXH010044289.1:0-14040 GCA_932178445.1 Andricus quercusramuli
TTTTATTATAATTGCAACAGTTTACATATTAATTTTGTTTCCTTTATTAATTATAATGCCATATTACTTTACCATTACTTTAGCATTACTTTACCGTTACGCTGTAGCGTAATGTTTGCGTTCGGCCGGTCCGCCAGGGACTTATTGGGATCAACATGTTTCGAGATCCTTTAGATCTCCTCATCAGGGTATAACTTTATGATGTTAGTTTAAAATTAATCTCTTTGGTTGAACTTTTTTAACTGAAAATTTAACTATTCTTTTTTTGGTTCACAATTCATCTTTTATATTTGAAAATTCGTATTTTGTGGTGGAAAAATTCATTAGTTTTTTTTTTTTCAAACATTCAAAAATCGATCTTTTCTAGTTCAAAATTCATCTATTTAATTAAAAATTAACCTTTTCTACGTGAAAATTGATCATTTTAGTTGAAGATTCATCACTTTCTTTGAAAATGTAACTTGTTTTTTTAATCAGTTTTTTTGGGCGGAAATTTTTTTCGGACTGGAAATGTAGCCATCCCAGTTGCATATTTCATCATTTTACTTTTAAATTCATCTCTTTGGTTGAACATTTTAACTGAAAAGTTTATTTTTTATTTTTTTGTTTTGTTCAATTTTTGGTTGACAATTCATCTTTTTCTGTCGAAAATTCGTCCTTTTCGATCGAAATTGATGTTCTTGATATAAAATTAAACTCTTCCAGTTAAAGAAACCCCCATTTATGAGGAAGCAATAATGAATTGATTAATCATCAATTGAGTAATTAATGAATTACTAAGATGTCTAATTATCTGATCTCCTCGAATATGCTTTAGTCTTTCGATAAAGACCAAAGTAAATCACCAGCCGACAATGAATACTGTTACAATCTCTAAAATTGCGCAAACCATGTATCGATGAAATTTGTATTAGCTGATAGAATTTGAAAATAGTATAATTGGTAAAAAATGGGGAAAAAGTATTAGGAAAATTGGTCGATATTCTCAATATTGAAGGTAATCTTAAATAAGATGCAAAATTACCAAAACTCCCAACAGAAATTGAACGGGTTAATTCATTTCCGTTCAACCGGCACGAATCGTGTAATGGTCTAACAATAGGAAGGTCGGATGAGTTACGACCACCCCCTGGGTTCAAGTATCGTCGAAAAACTTCACGCAATAATATCTTGATGTGGGCTTCAAATTCGGAGCGCCTGTTTCCGGTTCACCGTGGGTACTATCCCCGTGGCGGATTGCTCCTTTCCAGGCGCATAAATGAAGCACATTTTCGATTAATTAAAAAAAAAGAAAAACAGGACCATTAAAAAAATATATATTTCTTGTTGTGTATTGTGCCACTGAAATTATGTGGTTGAAATATTATATCGAACAATTCATCCTTGTAGGAGGAAGCATGTCATTTATAATAAATGGGTTAAAAATCAAGTCTGAGAAAGCACCTTAAACGCTCGCGGCCGCTGTGTAAGGGCGACAGCGGTAAAAGTCGGACTCCAACCTACACCATGCTCCTAATTTTGTACCTACTTTAACATCATCGTTAAAGATTCGAAGAAGTGTTAAATGAAAGATAATAAAACAGTCGTCAACTATACATTAACATCTTGCCCTTATTCTAGGACTCTTAAGAGAATGGATGTCCTTCTATAGATAAATTCCAGTACCCGTTATAGAAAATTTGAATTAAATCTTATATTGGGAAAAGTCAACGTCATCGACATTGCTTGTCCACTTAACCGGAAATTGCATGCAACCTATACAACCAAGATCCATAAGTATAGCGAGCTAAGGCATGAAGTAAAGACAATATGGAGGAATGTAAGACATGCATCTGTTCATCCTATTGTGATTTCGGCTACAGGCAATGTGCACGCCATCTTCAATATTTAGGAGTCAGTACGGTACTGGCAGCAGCTCAGAAGGCGGTTTTAGTAAACAGTTGTGGCATTGTAAGAAACTTTTTGGACCATCAGGAAGCAATCGACTAAAAACATATGAAGTGACAGAAGGTAGCTTTAACACGCAGGGTTATGGGGGCCCTAGGGCCGGTTAGAATGTGGGGGCCCTTAAGGGGTGACCAGGCACTGGCTTGCAAAAAAAAGGTCATCGAAGTAGGAGCCGATGGAGAAGCGTGTGCATGGAAAATTTTCAATTGTTTCCGCATTGGTGGGGGCCCTGGGGCCATGGCCCCGCTGGCCCCTGTACTAAATGCGGCCCTGAAACTACATCATGCTCCTAATTTTTCATCTATTATAACATCTTCATAAAATATTCCAAACATCGTATCAAATTAATTCTTAACATTCTCATCTCATCAGGCACTTGACTGTGTTCATGTCTGATCATGAAAAACTGGGTTCACCCGAGAACGTGATTCTCAACCAGGGACGGACTGGGACATCGAAGCGGCCCTGGAATTTTGTACCTAAGCGGCCCTTTTCCGGAGTGGCTTCTAAAAAAAAAAAAAAGCATCGAGGTAGGAGCCGTGTGCATTGAAAATTTTCAATTGTTTCCGCACTCCGGTGAGGGCCCTGAGGCCATGGTCCTGGTGGGCCCTTTACTAAGTGCGGCCCTAGGTATGCCCTCGGCGGCCCTCCAGGCTCGCGGACCACCGGGAAATCTCCCAAATTCCAGACGGCCAGGCCGTGCCTGTTCTCAACTCATCGTAATCTCGGACGTTAAGCGCGGACGGGCGCGATTTGTGCTCGAATGGGTCACGCTGAAGTTTAACGCCGATGTGATGATAGATGTGGACACTTGATGCTATCGAATATCTGCATCCGCATTCATTTGTCGATAAGTGGCTGCGCTCAAGCCTCAGGCATTACCTGAAGGCATATTGAGAGTTGGGCTATTTGGCGTATTTGCTGTAATTTGGGTTAAGTTAAGGGTTAAGGAATTAGTGTCTCGATTTTTTATGGAATTTAGATACATTTAGTAAAGTTGGATACTCTATACGTAAATGTAAAAAACGATGTACATGTAAGTAATAAAATATTAATAATGATAACCCGGTAATGACGGGTGCATAGAAATGGATTAAAATGATTTCAAATATGGTCAAACCTATAACGTTTTGAATCCACATGAATTTCCTCGTTTTCTTCCGTTAACCTTTTAATTCATATGAAACTAAAACATTATCGAATCTGGCTTCAATCTCCTGTAATCCCATGATGATTTCTGTCAACGAATGTTGAAGTCAATTTAATTCCTTCAATAAAGTTTAAGCAATCACTAACAAGTCCTCTTACAACCAAATTCACAACACAGTTGTAAAAATCTGTCAAAACTGTTGGACTTGAAAAATTTACAACTACAAAAATATAATGGGTTCTGAAAAATAAGAGGGGAGGTCGGGCCTCCATGCAATCACTGGCCTGGAAATTCTAAACATTAAACCAATTTTATACATATCATGTATAATATGAAATAACCTATCAGAAAATGTCTGCTTCTACAATATTTTGTGCATAAAAGGAAGATTCTACTTGTAATGTACAATTTCCGTTTAATTGATATAATTGAAAAGAAAAAGAAACTTTTTCAATTCCAGTTGATGTTAAAATATAAAATTTAGAGTGCAGAAAAACTGAATGACAAATTAACAACTATATATAAGTTTAATCTTTTCAGCTCAAAGGTAAATTAAATGTTGATTGTATTCAGTTCAAAAAACCATTTTAAACTATATTCATAACGTAGAATAATTTTGAAATGTATATATCTCGATTTTTTAGGTAATTCATTATTTTACAGAAAGAGGAGAAAATAAAGATGCTGAAGCACAGGCTTGCAGAAAGAGATGCTTTAAAGGGAGGTAGCGGAATAGTCAAGGACTCATTGATAGTAGCAGACTTTGTGACCGGGGAAGGAACTTCTGATAGTGCAATTGGTGGGGGAATTTCCGTTAACACAAGATCCTCTCGAGCCTCCGCTTCGGACTTTGAATTTTCAGAATCGTACTTGTGAAAAGTATTCCCATTACTAAACTTGATATCGTAAACACATTCCTCCTGGAAGATGCAGTACAAACTCGGGACCTTTAGAAATTTTTCAAATGATACTTGAAATATTTCAAAAAGACATTAATCCAAACACAAGTATTATAATATATACGTGAAGAACATGCTTGAGAAGATAATCAGAAGCTTTTCGGCTCCAGCTTTTTCATTGGAAAATTTGCACAGAAATGAAGAAACTTTCATTGCTTTGGAGATTTTAAGCTAGAATATTTTCATTTGTAGAAAATCATCTTTACTCGAAAATCAATTACTAAACATCCAACGCGAAAAAGATTAATTTGATTACTTTCTGGAAAGCGTAAGAAAGCCTTCTAGATAAGCGCTAAATATTCCAAAAATAGTTGGATACCAACGCTGGTATATTTCCGGAAATTTATACAAGTTATAATGATAATTAGAAGTTTAAATCATGTTTATTATATGTAAAGTATTTATTTATTGTGCACTATCTATTCGAAATATTTATTGTTTTAATAATTTTGCAAGTCTTTAAAGTACATTTTAATTACATGAACGTACAAAGTTGATGCTCTCATATAATATTTTGAATAATTGTCAAAGAATATATTATAAGTAACGTTGAAGTATGTGTAGAATAGGTATTTTGGCCTACATATATACCCAAACTGTCCAAGAGTTGGGCGGGCAGGTGTCGTCATATGCTTTAAGAACTTGGCGGGATATTTTGTAGCGGGCACTCCCACCTTTTTCCCGCAAGTTTCTTGCAAGCGTGTTTTTGCGAGTCTTAAAATATATTTCAAGTCAAAAAATTTAAAACATAATTACCGATAGGGTTTGCGCAATTATAGTACAACTTATTTATAATTAGTAAACATAGAATTTTAACACAATAACGAATATAACACAATATAACAAATGAAATTTCATATGTATGGCAGGGATTCGAACCTAAAACCTATCTACTTAGTCTAATGCTCAGAAGTGGGTTACTTTTACGCTGGCTACTTTCGCACTGTAGAACCTTGATAAATTTCCCCTGTACACTAAGAGTCAAATAATGATTATACCCATTTTTTTCATTAACTTCTTTTCCGAAATTGTTTATGCCACAGATTATAATTCTATATACAATTTTTTGAGATAATTGATTTCATGATTTGTCATATTCATCTTATGAAAAAAATCTTTACGTATAAGAAATTAAATTTGTTTGATAATAACTTTTATTATTTTCAATGATGAACAGTGTTTAAAAAATACTTACACATTTTAACTGCATACATTTAATTTTAACTCTTTATGTTGAATTTAATGGGCCAGAGTTCAATTGTAACTACACTGTTAGAAAAATCTGTATGAGATTTAACATACATGTGTGTGAAGCAAATATGCACTACCGCTACTGAAATTTAACATACAAGGGTGTAGCGAATTTAATATACATGTGTATTAAATTTAATATACAGGTCGGTATAGCAGTGTGCATGAAAACTCAAAGTGCTTTCATTTCTTTATATCTTGTAAAATATTCGCAATTAAATTAATAATCTAGAATTCGTCGACTGAATTGTTATTCATAATGAAAGTGCGACGTACGGGTGGAACTTTTTCCAAAATCCAGTCTAAATAGTAGAAATTTAATGCTAGTACAGTTGATTGTAGGTTAGGTCTGTTATTTGTTTGCTGAATTGATTTTTTCGACTTAAAATCCATTCGTATTTTTGATTAACTGGAAGAAGGTATCATGTTTTATTATTTAGAGTCGAAAATTCATGTTGAACTTATTTTGAATTTGTATAAAATGGAATTATCTCATTTTTTTGTAAGTGATTAACATGAATGTATATGAAATTTAATATACATGCTCTTAATGGCGATTTCATTTGATTGATATATTAATTTTAATACACATGGGTACATTAAATTTAATATTATTTTTAACAGTGTATTCAAAATTTATTTTTAATGCGTGCGTAGACTTTCGCTTATATTTTCAAAGTGACCAATTTCAAATCAAATTAAAATAAGTAATTACATAATCATACAGAATCTAAGTTTATATTTCCATTGATCTGGGTAAATCATTAAACAGTCTACATTGTTAATAATAAGAGATTTTTAATTAAATTTATATGTGCACTTCACCTTTTTCTAACAACAAAAATTAAATAAGCACATATCTGTGCATAAAATAATAATTAATTTTTTCAATATAAGTGTATGGAAAAAATAGTTTTTATTTTTTAAGAACTATTTGATGAAATAATAAAATCATGAAAATTATTATTTATTACGAAGATATTACAAAAATAAAGCTTTGTCCCATGCATGAGGTCCATTGTTTTCCCCTCAGCACTCAACGAAGTGAAGTTAGCTGGTGGTTGATGTAAAAATACTTAATGGCGTTTCTTTTGATTACTAAAATATAAAATAACATTTCAAAGTTTTCAATTAAAAAATTAAAAACGCCATCAAATTTGGATGTTTCAATTATTGTTCTAATTTAAATTTCAAACTACTATTACAATTATAATATGTCTTTCCATAAGAAAAGGTACCATTTTGTCGGTATTGAGTTGCATGCAGGGGCAAATAGCCGTTTAAATTCTTAACATTTTAAGCTCAGAACGTTCTCTCTAGGTTAAAAAACGAGTCCCCGGGGTACTTTTAAAATTAGAATTTCGAAAACCAACTTTTCGAGAAAAGCGCATCGAAAAATTGTCCACTTACTGTCACTTCCGGGATATAGGTGTAATGTAAACAGACAGAGCATAGATTAAACGATTAAAGTATGATTTCCCATTAAAACCCAAAAATTGATAATTTAGACCTTTGTTCACAACACCGAAGATATCTTCTAAACTACTATCGACCTACGCGATACCTTTTCTTGTGGGATAACACATATTATTATAATTAATATATATTCCAATTAATATTTCCATAATATTTAACTTGACGGGGAATGTGCGGGAGGAGTTGCATTTTAACGCGGACAAGATATCCCTAAAAGTTCCCGTGGCAGGAAATGTGCGGGCGGACTTTTATTTTAACGCTGGCAAGATTATCCGCAAACATCCCGTGGGAATCTCCGCCGCGAAATTGGGTAGCATCTGACTAATCACGTTGCCTGGATATGTATTTGTTTTTCTTACGTTTTCAAATTGATGAAATTGTCGTTTATGCATCTGTCCTGTCCTACGGAAAAACCTTGTGATATTTGCTGTAGATGTTATTTTCCCGTGCATGCATGCCGGAAAATAGTCTTTTTGTAGTACATGCACGAAATGTAGTAAAAAGCAATTATAAAAAGACTTTTTAGATGGTGCGCTTGTGCACTTTGAGCAAGATTACTTTTTTCCATCTGCTGTGCTTGCGTATTTCAAGTCAAAATGACCTTCCAAGACTGCCGAAATCATAACCTTACTTCTCGCACCCGTGCAGAAATTTCGCCGTGGCCCCGACCGGGCCCAGACTCGTTCATATCGGGCCCTGATGTGGAAATCGAGTCAGGGCCAGACTCATCATGAAACACATAGCCACCTCGGAGCCATGTCTAGGGGCCCGATCAAACGCCCGATCTGTCCCCGGTCTGGCCCCTATTATTTACCCGAGTCTAGCCACATTATTTATTTTTCTAGTAGGAATTAAAATCCTTCAAAATAATTAAAACAGAATATTAAATGAAAAGCCAAATTAATAGGATTGAGCTTTATTTTAACTACACCTTAAAAATAATTAAAAATGGTTGTTTGGACCTCTGCTTCCGATTACCGTCCCAGTCTTTTGCATTCCAGAAGACGTTGCTCATGTGGGACAGCACTTCCTCTTCGGTTGCATTGAATTGGACAAAATTACATTTCTTCATTTCAATCCACAAATATTATCCCTTACCCCGTCACTGGAGCGATAAAATGCATAACTTTAAACGTAGAATCCAAAATATAACCTCAAAATTGCAACTACTTGTTTTACAAAAAAACGCTACCGAGCGAAAAAATATCAAATAATAATTGTTTTGACTAAAATGAGGAAATCGAATGTTTAGGTTAGAACTTGGATCCAGTACAATACAATTAAATATATCACAAAATGTAACAATACTTTCGTTTTCATTATTTAAATACGGAATTTTGCTGATGGCACGATGTTTGCGAACACACGGTGTGCTCCTTAATTTTGGCATTTATTATTAATGTGTTAAGAATATATTATACGGTCGAACACTCCCAGAACATTTGCAACACAACACCACGAAGGAAAACAAAAATTAAGGTTATGTTCGTGATTATAGTACATCTAGCGCATATGGCTTAAGATGGCGCTGCGAAGAGGCTATATGACGTCACAGTACATAGCCCGGTCTGATACGAGTCAGGGCCGCAGAATTCTTCCTATCAGGACCAGATAGTACACATCGGATCAGGCCCTAGTCGGTAATCGGTAATATATATGGCGATTTCTGCACGGGCATTATGAGTTGACAGACTAATTTTTAGTAGTGAACAGTACTTGGACCACGACGGAATAATAAGGAGACCGAACTGCAATGGACAACTTTTCGAATCTGACAACAGCAGCGGCACCGTAATTGCTAGGCACAGCTTTTGAAAATAAAGTATGCTTATCAGGTAATGCGAGTTTGTTTTCTTTTACTACCAGCTAGTGTTTTGAGCTGTCAAGTAAAATGAGTGTGTAAAGGTGTGAATTATAATAATTAATACTTTTGGTTGAGTTAATACATAAGTTAAGTGGGTTTCATAAGATTGCGGTATTATCAAAAAAGCTCGTTATGAAAGTGGTAAGTATAGATTGCAATTCCAATTGCAAGATTTCATGTTCATACAATTGCATTAAATTCTATGCTTACCACTTTTATAACGCACTCATTTGACAACCGAAACCTTGTCATTCACTTGACTAAAAGTATTAATTATATTATACACCAACGGCCATACCACGCTGAAAAAACCAGTTCTCGTTAGATCACTGAAGTTAAGCAGTGTTGGGCGCGGTGAGTACTTGGATGGGTGACCGTTCGGGAATACTACTCACTGCGTGCTGTTGGCGTGTCGTGGGTGTGGTGAGCCCACACTTGTAGTTATTTACTACAAGAAACTATCCACCTAAAAACACTACCCGATTCGGGTCACGCCTACCCCGAAAGGGAAATGGCTTAATGTTATACATACATACATACACACTCATATTACTTGGCAGCTCAAAAAACGTTTGTCAGTTGCAAAATAAAACAAACTCGCATAACCTGATGGACATTACTTTCAAATGATGCCTCGCACTTTTCTGTGCGCGAGAAGAGGACACGTCGCGCTTGCTCACTCAGTGAAGAGTGATCACTACTTACAGGCCTGGCACTTACGGTGCCGTTGCTCCTGCCAACTCGCATGTACGGAGATCTGTCTCTTTATTATTCCTTCGTGAATTGGACCAACTCTAAGTTATATGTTACCATATATTACTGATACATTACTGATAAATTACCAAAAGTTTAAAAGGATTCGGAAATTTGTGGATACCTTAAATTTCCAAAAAGTTTGTTTTTATCATTCCGCAAATGGAAAATTCCCGGAATTTACGGTACTTGCCATCGGCTCATCTTTGGCTCGTTTCCGGCTCGCCTCCGACTCGCATACAACTCTCCTCTGATTTGCCTCCAGCTCGTACAGCAAACTTGACACTCATGTGGAACTGCTTACTTTCCGAACTTGCATAGCATAATATACTATTATGGCAAATGTTACTGACTATATTAGGGTTTTCCGTTAGACAGCAGATATACTTATGGGAACGAGACAATCATCTCACCCATTGCAAAGACTGAAATTTTAATTATTATTTGGGAACTTCCCTGGTGGAGAAACTTTATGATACAATTTTCAATCTTTAAAAGTTTTTTGAACAAAGTTTCTGTAGATAAATTGCCATTTTGATTGTGCTTTACATTCAAAAAATGTCAATCCCGTATTTTTAAAATTGAAACTTTTCCCAATTGCGAGTTGAAAAATGTATTTCCCTTGATAAATTTATCCACAGGAATCCGATAAGTCAATAATTGGCTCGAACAATTAATGAATCAAGACGAAGTAGTAAATGAGTAGAATAAAAAAAACAAGAATATAACGAATTATTAATTTATTCTTTCATTTAATCGCCTAATATAATACGGGTCCAAAGTGAACAGGGGAGGATACAATATTTGTCTGAATTTAAGAGCAGTCAAGCAATTTTGATCGCCTCCCTGGAGAACATAAATTTTGCTATCAGAATTTATAAATTTATTCTTCAACCGTACAATTATTGATTTGCGAATCCTATAATATATCATTTAGAGTCGTTGTTGCAACTTTCTCAAGATTTTCAGAACTGTCGATATAAAAAAGTGATTTGAATGTGCTACTTGCCGAGCACAATACTTTCATTCACATATTCGTTCTATAGTATAATAAATTTTACCCTAAACGAAGCCACACTTATATGCAAAGAAAAACTTTCTCAGCTAGAAAACCAAGTGATTGCAGTTAAATCTCGTTAGATAATCTTCAATGTTTGATGTAAAAATTGATCCGTGTAAGCCTCATGAAGTCTGCTCCCAAATTGAATGATGTTACATCTTCTATAGGTATAAACCAACTGGCATAATCAGCGACAGTCAAAGCGCGAATATGCTAACGAGATTTAAACGCTTTTTGAAAGAGAGCCCATTCATAAATAATTTGGGAGTCTTGATGAGGTAAAATATTTGTTAAACGTAGACGCATGTATAAGAAAAAACAAGATTGTAAAATTCTTAAATTTAGAGTTCGGAAAATGTTGTATTTTTTCATTTATAAAGTACAACCTTTTATTGAATCAAAGTTTATTTAAAAGTGGGATAAGGATTAATAATATTCTGTGTTCTTCGGAAAATAAGGCCTTTTGGGATTTTTGATTCACTGGGAAGTTTGGCTTTATAAAGAAGAAATATACGACAAATTCTTCAAATTCGTTTCCTGAAGTAGAAAAGTCGTCGCAGAAAGAAATTGAATCCGCCCACTCGAGTGGGCGGAAAGGAAACATCTCGGACTTGCTATTATTTATGAATGGATCAATTTTTGATACGTTGCATTTGCGCTGTTTCAAGAGTATCGTTCTCTTCTTTTCTGATTCTAGAAACGGCTGATTAGAAGACATTGGCTGATTATAGATGACATCGACTGAGCGAAACAGAATTATGTAGATGATAAGCCAGTTGGAGGAGGTGCATTCTAAAATTAAACTTTGTCGATTAACGTGCCACGTGGATTTTATTCCTGGTGGATTCTAGTCCTCAGTCATAAGAAACTTGTTCAAACTTAAGGATACCTGATTTTCCTATCAACGACAGTTAAGATAAGTGTTCAAGCGTTTGTGCCACATAAGTCGTGTGTATAGGTCTGCGACACTTTTGAGATATTAGCAACGCGATTTGACTGCGATTTGTCATGCCACAGTAGATTACGTGCGTATATCCTAGAACTGAGAATTGTTTAGACGATAAACTTGTAGACATTCAATCGGGTTTAAATGAATTTATATTCATTTGTAAGAGTGGAGAGTGTGTAGAAAAGTACTAATTCGAGTATTATTGTCTCTTGTTTTCTTTTGTACAATCTTGTACATTTTGAATTTTCTACTACTTTTTCGCAATTTTATGGAAAATTCAATTAAGGAGGAGTCTTATCGAAACTTTAAAGAAAGTACCTTACAAATACATAATTATATATATGTACGTTAGAGGATGGAAATATTTATTTAAAGTTTTAAACTAAAAATTGGTTAAAGGAACATTTTCTGAGTTTTTACTGTACTACCCTTCCCTTTTTTAATATAAACAGTTTATAAATGTACACTATACGTCAGCAATTATAAATCCAAATAAAGTAAGTATCTACCTATTTCAAATTTTTCGCAGTAAATAAACTTTTCTATATATCACATCAAATTTAAATTAATAACTGTACTTAAATCAATTTTAATTAATTAAAAAATAAAATTTTAAATTTTAATTATACATAAATAAGAAAATAAGTGAATAGAAATTATAACATTGAGAATATTATATAATTAAACATATAAATTATAATAATAATTATCAAAGGTTTCAGAAGCGCAATCAATTCAAATCTACAAAATAATAAAATTTTGAATAGAAGATTTAAACAATTTCACTTTTTTTAACTGTAAAAATATTTAGATAGTAATTATCAGTTTCAACAAAGACGAATTTCTGAATAAATTTTAATTCAAAATCAATACATTTACCAGAATAAATTTGATTTAGAATAATAAATCCAAAAAATATTTGAATGAATATACCTATGCTACATATTTAATATAAAATTATAATTTGAAAAAATAGAATTTAAGTAAAACTTTAAAAAATATTTTTCTCTGTTAATCAAAATTAATGCTAATTGAAAGGCATAAAAGATGTGAATTAAATAAATAAAAAATATTTCAATTCTGGTTTTTTTTTAAATCAAGGTCGGTTTTTTTCAAATACTGAAATTTTATTCTGATCAACAAGAATATAACAGTTCGTAAATTAAATAGTTCAATGAAAATATATTATGTTATTTATTATTCTTAAACAAAGTATAGGGTCATCCACTATTTTATTTTTTTATTTTTGCATATTAAAGTATGGCCATACTACGCTGAAAAAACCAGTTCTCGTTGGATCACTGAAGTTAAGCAGTGTTGGGCGCGGTTAGTACTTGGATGGGTCATCGTTCGGGAATACTACTCACTACGTGCTGTTGACGTGTCGTGGGTGTGGTGAGCTCACACTTGTAGTTATTTACTACAAGAAACTATCCACCTAGAAACACTACCCGAATCGGGTAGTGTCACGCCTACCCCGAAAGGAAAATGGCTTAATGGTATAATGGTATAATAAGAGTACATACTCTAAAATCACTAATAATACCAGCATAGTGTAAAAAAAATCGTTTTTTCGAAATTATATTTGATAAAGAAAAATTTGTACATATTTAAAATTCCTATTTCTGTCGCGCCTATTCCGCCATCTTGATGTGACGTAGCTAGCCGCCAAACGCTTGTAAATAAGCCGGGCGATTCATATTTTTTTCCATAAAAATGCTAAAAATCAGCGCTAGCATTGGTGTTTTGTGCCTAAATGCAAGAACACGTCTGTCAAAAATTCAGGACAATTATTTATATCTATACCCAAAGGTAAGTAACGAAAAAATGGTACAAAATTGTTCGGAGTGGCATATGTGCCCTCTACAACATTTTTAACGTCAACAGTTAGTACAGGGAATGAAGGATTTTTTCACCACAAAATTTTAGAATGAAAACGAGGTATGCCATCATGTAGTGTTGATGCCTGGGATGAACGCTTGTATGTTTGCAGGCAAAAATATTTGTTCATAAGGAATTGCGCAATGTTCAAAGTTTGCGAATTCATGTTTTTGGGAGATTGCGATTAAGGCAGTGATTTGCGAAAAAAAAGGTTAATAATAAATTAAAGGGCTTGAAAAGATCTTTCATTTGGTAGGTCGCACATCGAAATTGTTCAATTTGTTTTCTCACAAAGTAACAAAAACCAGCAAAAATGGCCATTTTGAAAAATCTAGTTATTTTTGCAAAAAGTGTATGCACATCTATGAAAGTCCCTGAAAATGTGTGTTTTGCTAAGCTGAGATTATATGTAAAATTTAAGCTGAAAATAATGAATAGTTTTTGAGAAAAGCTATTTGTTTATAAAAAAGGTACCGTTGTTTCGGTGGGGCTAACTTTTTTTTAGGTGGTCACAAAGCCATAAAAGTGGACAAATTTCAATCCTAGAGAGTTATAGTGGCATGTACGCTTAGCAGCTAATTAATTTTAGGGTATTAAGTACGCTAAAAATGACAACAAAATAATAGTACGTTTTCGTCTCGTAAACAAATGGAATAACTTCTGTAATTTTAATCCTAAACAATCGCGGTTACAGTCACTCGAACCTTATAATTTATGCATGATTTTAAGATGAAAATATTTTCTGTACGC
>CAKNXH010044293.1:0-18968 GCA_932178445.1 Andricus quercusramuli
AAATTTTGTTTAGTTTTTTTCGTTAATAAAATAGAAGAAAAGAGTAAGAAATAACCTTTCGAAAACCCTAATAAAAATTTTAAATCGCTAAAATAGAAAGGAAGTTACAAGCTTTTGAAAATACTCGTGCAGGCGTTGGGGTTGAAAATGTCACCCCCATCACTTGGAGAGGGGTGGTTTTTGTGGTCTATAAATTTGTCGATTAAGTACTATTGGGTAGGTGAACATATGCCCCGAATTTAAAGAAAATCAAAGAACATGACTTTTAAAGTTGGGGCAGTTGAGAAATAATGCCCCATTTTTTTGAATTGAATGTTTTACTGGTTTGAATTTTGGCACCAAATTAATATTCTAAAACTAAATAAAAGACGTTTGTTTTCTATTTTTCTCATTTACTCGAATAATTGCCGGAAAAATATTTGGATTCAAGGGAAAATAATTTCTTCGAAGGAAGAAAAGAGATAGGAGAATATAGAGAGAAATTAAGATTCAAATTTCGTGCTAGACGGTAAGTTATCTGAAATATAAAGCATTTAACTTAAATACATAACTCAGTATCAAATACTAATCTCATTGGAGACTTCCCTTTGAGTCATTCTGAAATTCGAAAATTTTTGGTGGCAGATACAATCATGTGTATAAATATAATTAGCGAATTTTGAGTAAGACTTACCTCTCCCACTTCTACCGACGAACCTCAGGTCGTTGAATTTAGCTATTTGATTCTTCATCAAAGCCGTAGAGTTCCTAAGTTCAGCACAGCAATTCTCATCATTACCAGCTCTGACGGTTACCAAGGTTCCATCTCCAACTTCCCCAAAGGCTACAACCTTAAATGCCTGCGGAAGTGTTTTGTTCGACCTCCAGTGAGCTGGCAAAGCGGTACAGGCCAAATGAGGAGATCCTAGTGCAACATAGATAATTTTCTTCTAAATAATTTGAAACTTAATAAATACGTATCATGCATTTAGAAAATGAATACTGTGTTTCTCATATATTGAAAAATATAACTTAATAGATGAGTGAAGGTAATGCATATGTCGACATTAAAGATGCAACATGGTAATGGGTAAGACGTGGCCTTTTTCCCATATTTTGGGTCGCTGAATCCGAAACATAAATCTCTCTATCACTTCAGGCTATTGAGATAATTGATGTCAAATCTGCCGAATAGTGGATCTTTGGTCATTGTAGGAACAATCATAGCGAACTAACCCGACGTGTTAGAAACTTTGAAAGGGGTCATGAATTGGAATGTTCAAGCAATAATTCAAGCTCTTTTCGAATCCTTACGCATCCGTTTCATTCACAGCCATTTTTCGGAAATGACCACAAAAAACCCGGGTTTTGCCATTCTTACTTCAGTTATTTGAGAATCTATCAATATAGAAAGATTTCGCTTTTGGATTCCGATCAACAACTCAAAAGTTACCGGAAATGACACGTTTAATCCATTTTGCACTTTTAATGTCAACTTGTGTTATTTATCATTGTTTTTCATGTTGATTTCAAGTCATGGTGTAACATTTCCTATGTAATTTTTTATATTGGGAAACATATGGTAGCTAGAAGAAATTAATAGGAATATATTTTCATCAATAATATTAGACAATATATTATCAATATACCTATTAAAGTCAGAAAATTAATAATCTAAATCCATTCTCAAAACACTCTAATCAATTCTAATAATCCCTCTACTGGTTCATTGAAGAATAATAAATGAAATTAGAGGAATCATTTTTCAAGCCTTGAACTCAAATACTGAAAGTCGTTGATTTTGCCGTCAAAGAATATTTTTAATTTAATTTAATAGTGTATCAAAAATTACAAATTTTCCGTTATTACAGATAAGTGATTACGGGTAACTAATTCTTAAAATATATGTTTCTTGTAATTATTTCTTATTCATTATAATATTAATGAAAATTAAAAGAAAATTTTAATCTGCTATAAGAAAGTTTGAGTGATATTTAAAAATTACCTATTTCAAATTGTATTATTCCTAACTTTATTCAAAAATGATTTGTCAGTGTGAATGTGAATATAAAAATGTCAATCATCAATCATTATTATGTGCTTACTGTTAACATGAATATTGAACTATTTGACAGATTTTTGTACTACACAAAGAAAAAAGAATAAGAAAAAAACAATGTGCTGGAAGTTCTGAACGTTCAAATGAACGATTTTTTTTACTGATGACTTTGTAAACTATGGGAAGGGCTCAAATGTTTGTTCATTTATATTGGAAATAATATATTCACTAAAAAAATCCTGATACTAATATCAGAATGTAGTTGGAACAATATTTAAGGAGGAAATAGAATTTGAAAAAATGTTTCGTTCCTTTGAACGTTCAGAACTTCAGGTACATCAAAAAACAGATATCACACGCTATATATATGATTGTTAATTACCCTCTCAAAACTTATCATTACAAAATAATAACAATATAACATTTCCAGATCGCACAATTAACAATTCGAGTTTTTAAAAAGTATTAACTAATTACAGCCACCTTTTTCAGCAAATAATTATTAGAGATATAATCTTAATGTTATAATAAAAAAAAGTGAATAACTTCTGTGTTTTCCATTTAAAATGTTGTCTCCATCACACTTACCCCGCTATTGCACTTATCCGTATTGACTCTATATGACTTTTCGACAAAAAAAATATTTTTTTTTGTATTGAAAAAACTCACCTGTCTTGACAAGTTCGCCAGAATGTTCGCCACCCCAGAGTCCAGCGGAATCCCCCAGAGTTCTTTCCGCCAGAATATCACTGGTCATCTTCATGTAGGCATCAGCAAGAGGCGAGACTCCAGACTCTGGAGATGCCGCCGCTCCAGGCGCTGATGCTCCTGTCAACTGCATCCTGCTTCGGGTACCCGTTCCAGTTCTAACTGCACTTACAGCTTCAGTTCCACTTACAGTTCCGGTAATATTAGCAGTTCCACTCGCGATAACACTTTTCGATTCAGAACTTGTCACTATCGCGGTACCAATTCCACTTTCTGTTACCGTACTACCACCACCGCCGTTGCAACGGCCGAATATATCCATAGGCAGTCAGAACACCGGGTGAAACATCCTTCCAGGGGGACTCTTACACCCTTCAGGAGCAAGGAGACCCCCTTCGGTCAGGCCTCAGGGCCTGCCATACTTTCAACCCCCTCAATACCCGTGATTTCCGCTTTGATTCCGAATTTAATTTATTATTAATAATTGTCCCGCCGTTTCCTCGTCGATGACATCCTCAGGCTTCTCAGGATTCTCGCGATGTCAAATCCCGCTCGTCCCGAACCGACCCGAAGCCTCTTGAAGCTTTCTGGGGTGCGGGCAGCCTCGATAAGTACATCACTCTTTGTAGTTACTCTGTCGATGTGATAAATCCGAATCCGTTGATTTTTCAAATTTGGTTGATTTCATTTTTTGGTGATGTGAAAGCCTGGTCAGCTGAGTGAACTGAAAGCAAAAATGATCAATTTTTGTAGAATTTATTTATAATTGAATAAGTATAATTTGTATCGAAGGAAAGCTTGTGTATAATCAGATCATTTGTGACAGCACAGTTCCTACATTTTTTCTATGTTGTTGGTTCTGTAACAGAATCAATACAAAAATAAATATAAATTCAAAAATTGACGGTGCTAAAGGCCTCAAATAACTAACAATCATTCTATTTCCTTTTCTGTTTCAAATTATAACAATAAATGAAGGCCGATTTACTTTTGAATTCTAAACATTTTTTAATAAACATTATCTACATTTTCTGGTGCTAGATATGATTTTATTTATTCTCAAACTATTTTCGATTAAAATCTATCGACACACAAAAAATATGCTATTAATTACCGAAACAAATTTTTATCATTCATTACAGAGCTTTAATTATAAACAAAAATTTGAAGAAGAGAGATGAATACCACTTTTGGATCAATTTTTACCACAATTATTACTATTGTCTGGGGTCCTACATCAGAAAAAAGTAATTGAAAAACTATGCTTATAAGTGGAAGAGCATCAAAATAATGAAGTCATCTGAAGTAAGTAAAACCAGTATAAGAAAAACGACACACGTACACGACGATCCTGAACTGAAATGTATTCCAATAATTACGAAAACTTATTCTACGTAATAACAATTAAACCTTCCAAACTGAACTCGTGTTATGAATTTTTATTTGAATGAAGAATGATCTTAAATAATTGAAACTCGAATTAAAATGTTCTAGAATCTCGCGAAATAATGTTATTCAATAAATTCTTTGGCATTGAAATGAAATTCTTCTAGCAGCTCCAGACTCTAGTGCACTTTTATGAAATTCCGCCCGGAATTCCGATCGAATTATAAGTTTCAAACGAATTTTGTGTAAGGTTTACAGATATTTCATCCAAAGTTTTTAGAATTTCTAGAGCATGTTGCGTGAAAGTTCTGTAGGAATTCTATTGTTATTTCAAAAGAATTTGAGGCACATTTGATAGAAATTTCACAAAATGTCAACGGCATCCATATATTATTGTTATTATGTAAACACTTTTTGGTTCTTTGTTTTTTTCTCCTTACTCAATTAAAATCAAGAAAATGTTACAATGAAAAAGTTCGACAGAGCAGCCATTTTAGGACTTTAAAAAAAGGCGTAATTAAATCAATTCCCTTCACTTTATCGTCAAATGCATATCATTAACCAGGGAAATTTTGATTGATGAAATATCAATTCAAATCGATGACAGCTAATTGGACACATTTAATTGAGAAACAATTGTTTAGAAGCTGCATTTGACAGGGAAGTCCTGTATATATAATTGACTTTCAATTGAATTGTTCTAAATCTAGCTGTTCAATGAACCAAAATTTGTTGTGTAGAAGAGGATACATTATTCTTGTTCTTAGCTAATAAAAAAGTAAGAAAATATTTTATGTTCAGGATGATTAAATAATGTAGATTCAATAGTTTTGAATATTTTATTATTTATATAATAAATATAAAAAAAGTTTCTTTTATTGTAAGCATTAGGAGTTTTTTTGTTTGAAACTAAACTAACCTATCAAATCTATAACAAGATATGTGAGTCTGTCCCATACTGGCTGTATCTACTTATCCAGTTTATAGGCAGGCGAAATAATTACTGACATAGGTACTGGGAATAAATGGTTCTCAATTCAACTCAAGAAAGTTGCTTATCTTTTTCATATTTCATCTCCGAGGATTTGAAATAGAATCCACCCATACAGAAATCGTCATTAAAAGGTTCAATTACTATAAAATAGACCATCTACTTTCTGAAATCGTTTCATTATCTTATAAGCAAAACTACTCGTAAAATTTGAAAGAGCATTTAGAATTGAAAAGCTTTTTCCTAATAAAAATCGAATCCATTATTAAAGATTAACGAATTGTATATAATATCATAAAGTGCGCAATTTCTTTTAATAATAAAATTTTTTAACTCAATGGCAGCAGCATCCAATATTTAAAAGTATTTTCTTCAATTCTACAATGTCTACATCGACAACTATAAAATTCCTTCAAGCACAATTTCTACAATATAATCTCCAATTCTTCAGGGTTGAACTTTTGATTATCTTCTCTTCTTTTGCACTAAGATGCCAAAGATTAATCCTTCTTTCATCGGACATTGCATATTATATGAAACTGAACAATCTCTTTAATAATATATACAATTTCTTAAACTCAACAGTACAAATTGAAAGAAATGTCGGGTCCTCTCATAAACTAAGGTGCAAGTGGTCAGTCTCTTTCCCTCAAACTAAATCAGACGTCTTAAAAACATCCCTCGGAAGCTACCCTCGATATACTTCACCCTCAATTCCGTCGGCCATTCTGTAGAGCCTTTTTCACCCCTAATCCATTTAACGAAGGCTCTTGCGAGCCTTTATCTCGCGATTGCAACCCTTTAACGAACCCGTTCACCCTTTTGCTACCGCGATCCTCGGCGTCCCCTCGGCGTCGCGACGCTCGCGATGCAAGTCCCGATCCAGGACGCGAGGGTCTCGCGATGCGTCGCACACTTTTCAGTCAACATTCCCTCTTTCTCTCTTTTTCCCTCTTTCTCCGGTTCTCTGTGACGTCACCGTTCATTCAGTAATCTTTGCGCACGTCACCCGCGTGACACGTCGAATCCCGGCAAAGAGAGAGAGAGAGAGAGAGAAAAAAAGAGAGGGACTCGTTCGGCCAGTGGGAGGAAAAAATAGGGGAAAAAGATCCAAGGGTTGCAGACACAACCCCCACACTGTACCTCCCCTACGCACGTCCGCGTGTCAAACTGCACGTGGCCTGCTCGTACACGTTGCTCCATTAAACTTTTTCGAATGTTCTATGTCCGACAGGTTTCATTCACAACCCAGTCTGCTTAAAAAGTTAAAGGATTTTGTCTAGAAATATATTTTATAATTCATCTATTGTTAGTTTTATAAGAAATATTGCTTATACTATTCAGAGTCTTCTAACTTTTGAAATAATTGTTGTATCTTTGTTAGATAATGATGAGGTTCTTTGACAGGTTTTTTGGTTTCTCAAAATCACCTATTGAAGGAAACTACCTAGCATAGTTCGGGAAAAGTTGTATTTTCTTTTCTATGAGACTTTAAGAATATTGAGTAAACAGATTGTTTCTGCTTCAAAGAAGATAAAATCTAATCTAAATGTTTACTGAGAAGGGAATCAACTGTTTAGTGCCAATTTCAGTAATGCTACTTTTAGCTTCAGGAATCACCTGCAGAGTCCAGTTACTATTAGGCGTTTTGGAAGCAAAAAATGGCTACAAGTTGTAAATGATGTAACATCATATTGACATACTATTTCCTCAATCGTTGTAGAATTTCTGTAATTGTTAATCCTACTCAACTGACGAGTGTTTTCATTTTAAGAATTCCTTCCTTTTCATATGTATTGAAATTCTAAAATATTATAGACTTACAATTGTAAACTACTGATTTCTGAAACCCAATTTTTGAAGCAAAAAATTGTAGTTATTCCTACAATCCCCAATTACACAACTTCTACAAAATTCACAATTACCGTAAGAACATCACATCCCTCATTGAGAAATTCAGCGTCCGACGACTAAGTTCGCGCTTAACTTCGCATTCAAATCTCTTACGCTCGCCTTTCTTATTTCTATCTTACTAGCAAAGAAAATAGCTCTGACTATTTTATCGAAATACCTCACCAGTGACAAAATTCAAAGCAATTCTAGGTTTGCTCTAGACATAGAGATTATCAGATAATCATGTGTCTGTTTTCTTGATTCATCCTGGGTATGGAATCTAAATAAGCTTAAGATTCAAAACATATGATTTTTAAAACTCACTATCAATGACTGACCTTTTGAAGAATCTCCTCCCAAAAATCCTTTTGTCCTAAGAAACGATTGTAGAAGAAACCACAATTACACAATCACCTTACAACAGGAAAACTAAATTCTTTAACCTGATCCACTTCACAGAATTTAAACAAAATCTCAAAACTTTCTAAAATTGGAAGGATTCTCCTACACCCATTTTGTCATCATTTATTATCTTTCTTGATCACTTATCTAATTGTTTTCTTATCCTCAAATCTAATTTCTTCGAAAAAATGTTCTTTTCAAAACTGTTCCACCGAATTCAACTCGTGAGTGCAGATTATCTGAACCGTGAAGATGTCATCATCTCCAAGAACACTTACATTTAAGTATCAAAGGCCGTATCCTTTTAAGGATCCTCTTAGCGAAACTTCAGCTCTCATAAAGGTCCTTAGGTGCCTTTAAACGATGTAGGGTTATCGTTAAGGTTTCCAGATTACCGGATCTTGGTACCTTAAGTCGGATCTTGGTCCCCTGATGAAGATATCCGGTTTTCTGATTTTTCCTGGCTTTTCCGTGATTTTCGAATATGCCGAACAGGGTTGTACGGAAAACCTATAACAGGTTGGCCACTAACTATAATTTTGACGGTACGTGTGAGGCAACAGCCGTTGACGCACTGGTCCATGTCTACACACGCAGCATCCCTTTCCCCTTTCCTTCCCGCTCTCCTCATACCCCTCCACCGCAAAATCCCTCCTTCCCTTCTACGCCCCTGCAACGGAGAGGGAAATAGTTGCTTCTCCGTTACTCCCGCCCCCTCCTCTCGGTCCCTCTCATTCTCTTCCTCTGATAGGATCCTCTCTCTGGAGTTGCCGCACTCTCTCGCCTCTTTATCGCTTTATATCGTGTCAGATTCTCCCTCTCGGTTTTGACCCTCTCTCTCACTTTGCTACACTTTTGTCCTTGTTGCTCAGTCTCTTTCCCCTTAACCCTTTGCGGTCCGGCGCGTGCTGGTCGGCCGATTCGCTGATTCAAAGGATCGATCGATCCGAAAATAACTTGATCTTTTTGTCGAGCTGATTGTCGAATCGGTTGATAAAGAGATATTTTTTATATGATTTATTGTCACTTATTTTTGTTAAAATCAATTTTTATTTCCTGAGGTGATTCTGGCACAGGAAGCTATCTTTGGGATGCTGAACTGACTCTAAAAGAGAAACAAGTAGTATAGAAATAATAAAACAATTTTAATATTATTTGAACAATATTTCTTTTTCTCTTGTGAACTGAACAGCAAAAATTGTTATTTGTTTGAACATTTTCTGACAAACGTAAAAAACCTCTAACTTTTCATACAATTTCTTTAATTGTACATTTCCTACTAACCATACTTTTAACTATAAAATTTAGAAGTTTAAAATTGTTGATAGCCTTCTTTAAACTGTACTTCAATTATTTTATCCTCGTCCCTCAAAGTTTTATTCTAGGAGATTGTAGAATCGGTTGACAAAGATATTTATCTCTTTTTTCATTTTTTGTTTTGTTGACTTTTGATTGGAACACTTGACTTTTCTTTCAGAAAACATATTTTTAACTCAGTTGATGAAGATTTTGGTGCCTATCAAATTTTGACTGGCAGAGAAACTCAGTCATGCTTTCAAATTCTTAATCCTGATTTTCTGATGGATATCGTAACTTTTTAATAATGGTTTTGACTCTTGGAAATTGCTTTCTATAATATATATCTATGTGAATGATATTGTCAAATCAATTCATCAAATAATTATTTTCTAATAACCTTAAATACTAGATTATTTGCACAGAGATAAAAGCACCAGAATTTATAAATCTAAAATTTCAAGTCATCTCAGAAAGTAATGTTAAAAATTTCAAATCAAATTAAAGCCATTAAATTCATTCGCGAAATAAATCGTCCTTCGCTTCTACACGATCGATATCTTGGTAGCGATAACCCGATTTTCACGTATTCTCGATGATGCTCGAAGCGTTTGCCTATCGGCAAATCGACATCCGGTTGAATATCGTCAGGCTAGATTCACGCTGGTGAAGGTTGGATCTGGTGTTTGCACATCCGTACAAACACTGTCTGCTACGGGGATACGTTGTATGCCACTGTTTGATTTTCAAAAGTGAAGCTGATGATCTGCTATCGAACTACCTAGACATCAATTTTACCAGATCCCAAATCCTGAATTCAAGTTCAACTTTTTAGAGAATTAGATTAACAAAAAGTTAACAGTATTTCAATACACTTCTTATATAGTGAGCCACTCCTTTATAGTGAGCCAATTGGTCTAATTTTGACGAGAGAATAGTAAATGAAAAAAGATTCCTAGATATAGAAGTAAGAATATACAAGAACATTGCTGATGAACAATTAAAAAATAATAGTATGGAACACTTATTTTATCAATTGATCTCAATTAGGATTATCAGGTGCCGCTAGGTATGAATTCCAGTTTTCTTTACGAACAAATGTATGGCTTACTACTAGTGCTGACCTTGATTCAGTGCTGATGATTTTTCACATATAGTCCAGGCATTACGTCGAAATAATGAGTGAAATCCCCGAAAAATTCCCACATGGAATGTTTTTGATGAGAAAGTTTTGTTGAGGGGTCCCTTTTAATATATCAAAAATGCTAGAACAGATCAATTGCCAAACCGGGGTTTTTTTTTTTCGAAAGCAGTTCCAAAAGTTACTTTTGCGTAAATAGATAATTCCCATTGCAATTTAGAGCAAAATATCGAACAGAAAAAAGAAATATGACAAAATTTTGAGAAAATTTTGTTGGAAATAATCCGCTATCTTCTTTAGGTTTCGAGTTAGGATATATCGAAGAAATCCCATTTTTTTATTTTCAGTGAAAAATTACTAAGTTTCAAAAAACGCTGTGTACCTTTTTACCTAATTTCTACACGGAAAAGTGAGTGAAAGAAGACTCAATTGGCTTTGATTTAAAAAAAAGAACAATGACCTATCTATAATAGGTCATAAGGTATGGCCCCTCAAAGTTGACCATTTTTGCCTGCTTTTATGGGCAAAAAAGTGGAGTTCAGTTCTTTCAAAATAAATCGAGTTAGGTTCATTTTACATTGATGATGCCAAGAGATGAAATAGAGTCTATAGTACTCTGCGTACGTCTAAAAAAAGTATATTAGACCTTTTATTTTGGGAATTGCAAGGTTTCAAAAATTTCATTTTTTGTTGTTGAATTTTTGACTAAAAACGAAAAAGTTGTGTTTTTTTAAATACCTTGTTTCCTGTGGATCCTACGACAAAGTTTACACAGAGCAAATGAAAGTGGAGTCAATTTGGCGTAATTTAAACAGCAATTAACTAAACTGTCCAAGCTTTAACAGGTCACGAGATATGACCTTGGAAAGTGCACTCTTCCTGCATAGAGGTACCTGAGCGTACCGTAAAGTAGAACTACGCTCATATTTCAAGGTTTTTGTCCCAAATAAGTAAATTTAATTTATCATGTATAAAACGTCTTTTGCCATTGATAAATAAATAATTGTTTATAACAAAAGTTTTCCATCACAACCTATGATTACTTTTTTTCGATTACTTTTGGTGGTCATGAACAATTATTCATTTATCAATGACAAAAGATGTTTTATACATGATAAATGTAACGAATACACTTATTTGGAACAAAAGCTTCAAAATATGAGGCTAGGACAGTTCCTTTATTGTTGAAATTACACTTTAATTTGTTCTGCATAAACTTTGTCGTGGGATCCACAGGAAACGAGGTATTTCAAAAAAACACAACTTTTTCGTTTTTAGTCAAAAATGAAAAAATATATATATATTTTAAGACCTCGCAATTCTCAAAATAATAGATCTGAAAGACTTCTTTCTTTAGCCGTACGCAGAATTTTATAGGCTCCATTTCATCCTCTGGCTCCACTTTTCGCCCGTAAAAACAGGCAAAAATGGTCAACTTTGAAGCGCCGAACACTTTTACGTGTAGTAATTAGGTAAAAAGGTACAGAGTGTTTTTGATACTTAGTTTCTTCAATATATCCTAACTCGAAACCTATGGAAGATAGCGGATTATTTTCAACAAGATTTTCTCAAAATTGTATCCTCTTTCTTTTTTCTATTTGACATTTTCCCCTAAAATGCAATGGAAATTATCCGTTCAGGCAAAAGTAACTTTTGGAACTGTTTTCGAGAAAAAAAACCGGTTTGGCGATTGATCTGTTCTAGCATTTTTGATATGTTAGAAGGGACCCCTCAACGAAACCTTCTCATCAAAAACATTCCAGGTGGGAATTTTTCGGGAACCATACTCCCAGATGACTGGACTAATATTAATTTCAAGTATCTTCTCAGTATCTTAGAGCATAATATTCAATGAGATTTTTTTATAATTTTTTGATTTAAAAAATAGCAATCCATTATTTATTAATTATTTTTTCTATATGTTAGTTACTGAACTGAAACTGGTTTTTGATTTAGTGGCTCGACTGGCCATTTATTTCTCGATTAACGTGAGGGTTTATGAGCTCCGGCAAAGTCGTGAAATGCGTATATCGATCCCCGAAATTTTAACTCGGTTCGCCCTCAAAGTTAGCCAATTTGGCGACAAGTAGTAACGACTCCGGCACGTCCGAACGAGTGTCCGAGTATCGGCACTCGTAACGGCAGGCTGGACGAGATTGTGACAAACAGCGTACGATTGAAACTCGCGTTGGACGGCCATCGTCGTATTGACAAACGACCTAACGCTCGTGTGGATGGTTTCATTCGACGAGATTCGAATTATCTCTGTTGGAGCTTGTCAATGCAAATGCCGTACCTACATTCAATTACCGCTCGTCACGCTCCGATCAATGCTCTAGAGTCTAGAGCAAGTGCTTGCCCAGATATACATCAAGTACCACTTTCTTATCCAAACTCCACCTTTATTAATTCAATTGGGTCCATTAGCCTAAACATTTCAGACTCGGTAGGTTGCGGTTAATATTTCTATAGCTGAAGAAAGTTATAATAACAGAAAAAGTGGGGCATCTATTCAAATCGTTTTTTGGTTCCGCGGGAGCTCTATCAAAAAAGGAACCTCTCTGGCAGACAGTGGCATATCTGATGTATGGCAGGCAGGGCTCGTGTCATGGGCGCCGTTCTAGGGGAGGGGGGCGCAAAAAAGCACGTAAACTAACATGAATTAGGTTTTTACACAAAAGGGGGAGGGGGGGGGTCTCTTTACTATGGGTGCCTCGACTCCCTTCCGAGATTTCACAAGTTAATGATGCACCTTTTACATTCCCAGATAGCAATATGTCCGCATAGTGTCCGCATGGTGCGGGCGCGACGTGCTGATTAATCCGCACGTGGTGAGGGCAAGATTTGAGACATATGTGTCAACAATAATTGCACCGCATATGCGCTGCACGGCGTGGGGGCACGCGTGCGTCGGCATATTGCTCTCACGCAGTTACGCAATGATTAGAGAGTTCCTGATTAAAAAATTATTTTTCACATTGTTAAGAAAAACAGATGTCATATAATCTAAATGCGATGCACAATATTTATTATTTCTGTCACTGTTTAAAATGCTGAAAATTAGTACAATATGAATAAGAATGAGAAGGTGAAGAGGCAGTTGTTTTTAATCAATAATATTTTTATTGTATTAAGAGTATGAACATACGAGTAATTCTTTCATTATTACTATTTGGCATACTTATTAAATTTAGCAATTTCAATCAGAAACAAGAAAAATATTTTTTGAGGTTATAAACTCAAAAATATGTTTCTTGTTGCTTTTACATTTCATAATCTCTCACTGAAAACAGTAGAAGTGCACACAACAATATAACCAGCCTCCTGTCTCCGAGAGTTGAAAATGGCTTATGTGTTGAAAACGGCCATGCGACGGCGCTAGTAGTAACTTTGTTCGTGTTGTTTTGACGGTTATAAGGCTTTCTTCATGTGATTTCGTAACAAACTCTTAAAAATGTAACAATAAAACGATTTATTTATGAAATTATTGTGAAAATGGCTCGGTGGAGTTTTCTACTAGTGTTTTTATGTTTTTTTGTCGCGTTAATTCTGCCGATGTGTATCGCTCTGGGGTGCAAATCAGGATTCAAAAATGAACTCAGTCAACACAAAGATCCCGGATACAAAACAATTAATTTTTCGTCTTTCCGAAATACCCAGCTATTAAAGTTTTCTGGCAAAAAGCTTTAATTCGGAAAAACTTTACCGTGAAAGCAGGCCAGTTCGTTTGCAGTGAATATATTTACTGTAAAATCGAAATCTCAGTTTAAAGATAAAAAAAAGTAAATTGGTTTTTATTCAATAATCTGTATTTATTAGATATTTTCACTTACTACTCGTTTAAAAAAAATCAATTGTTTTCCCCTCAGCAAGTGTAACAAAAAACACAATTGATTCATATTTTTCTTAATTTTTTGAATACAAATTTGTACCAAGTTAATCTTATGAATGGTCTATTCTCACATACTACAAAAAAGTGACATGAAGATTTTGTTCGCATGAATTGTTAAAGAAGAAAATTTGAGGTTACTCCCAGGAAAAAAGAACCCATTGAAAAGGCAACTCCGTGAATTGCATATCTGTTATTTGCAGATTGAGATTTTTAAAACTGAATTGGTTTGTGACTATGTGAATCGGTCAGTTTCTCGAATGGCTTCGAATCTGCAATGTACTACAATGTCCATTTCAAGTAAGGTCATATTGAAACGGTTTACCTCTTTTTGAATGAGGCCGATTTTTTTTAGGTTAGGCTGCCATATTTCACATGATTTTTAAAATTTATAAATTATTGATAGATTGAGAGAAATCATACGCAAGGCTACTAGATTTGTTTTGCTATTTTATTTCTAGAGTATGTGAAGGCTTTTATGGCTAATAAGTCTGTCAAAAAAATAATAACGAGTAAAATTCTTTTAAAACCCAATCGGCGGCAATCTGGAATTCCAGTGACAGATACGCTATTTAAACGACTTCGAAACCCATTCAAAGCCCATTTAAATTAGGAAAAATATGAATAAATTGTGTTTTTTGTTACACTCCCTAAGGGACCCAAAAACAAACCGAATTTTTTCGAAACGAGTAGTAAGTAAAAATAACCAACAATACAGTTTATTGAATGAAAAAGAATTTACTTTTGTTTTATCTTTAACTTGTGATTTCGATTTTACAGAAAATATATAATTACTTAACTTTCCCAAAATAGTGCCGTCGGGTCCTTTTCGGATTTTCTCGTAGAGAATGTCTTCCTTTAAAAAATGTTTACTGCAAACGAGCTGGCCTGCTTTCACGGTAAGATTTTTCTGAATTAAAGCTTTTTGCCATAAAACTTTAGTAGCTGGGTCTTTCGGAACGACAAAAAAATTAATTTTTTCGTATTCGGGATATTCGGGTTCTCTGAGATCACTTTTGTGAACATATTTGCACCCCGGAGCGATACACATCGGCATAATTAATGCGATAAGCAAACATAAAAACACTAATAGAAAACTCGACCGGGCCATTTACACAATCATGGTTTAATGTATTACATTACAGGTCAAATATATCACAAATTAAAGAAGAGAAACTGTGTTGATTGCAAATCCACACCATTTTTTCTGCGGATCAAACCCAAACTAATTATCCAATTGCAAAATTAATCACTTTAGGTCAAAATCACAATCTTCGGCACCCGAATTTTAAACTCTTTGATTTTATAAAATCAATCGAAAACTCATTTTTTCTGCATTGCACGCAAAGTCATGTTTTTGACTTAGTCTTGAATGATTTGTCTAAAACCACATTTTACTTTTCTTCTGCAGAACATGGGAAAGAAGTTTTGGCCTACACTATTCACTTATACTTGCAGAATAGAATGCGACAGTTTGCTAAAATTTCTTTAGCTGATTCCAAACAAGCTAATTTGCAGAAAAAAAAAATTAGCGAAATTAGCTAAAACCTGATTCTAATTGGCAATTAATTATAAGACTTCGAAAAATAATTCTTAATTAATTTGAGTGTTGTCAAAGATAAAAACATTCGTTAATTTCTTTCTTTAAAAGTGACTATACAAATGTTAGAATATTTTAGCTTCGCTACAAAGTCTATTTTATTTTGAAAATATCACATTTTAAAGTTCATTATTTATAATAGAAAATAATATTTTATGATGTATCATATTACTATTCTGTAATCTATAGATATAATAATTATATTTACTATAGTCGCATTATATTGTGAAACAGCGATATAAAAAAATTAGATCTTCGTCACTATATTTAAAAGTGTTTGAATATCCGGGAGTAATACAAAATAACGAAAAAATAAATAACAAAACCACAAATTAACGAAAAAAATGCCGAAAATATAACTTGACGAATTTTAATATTGATCGAATTAAAAATTAAATGAATTGTTGAATTCCCATTAAGATTTCAATTCCTGGAATGTATTATTATTATTATTATTATACCATTAAGCCATTTCCCTTTCGGGGTAGGCGTGACTTGCTCGGTTGGAAAGTAGTGGGATAGGTATATAGGTGTAAAGTAGGTCGTTATATGGTATAAGGTAGATAGGTATATAGGTATATGTGTTATGGTATAGATATTTTAGATTGATCTGGAGTTTTCGTGTTATTTATTCAAATGACACGTCCACTCCGCAACACTGCTCCGACCCAGGTTGCTGATCAATCTCTCTAGCGATCACCCCAAGTGAGGAGCCTCACAAAATTGTTATGTATGGTTCCCCACTTGGGCCCATTAGAATCCAAGGTCTTTGTTTCAGGCATCATTCATTCTATTGTCACTCTGCTTATAAACTATTTGCCGCCACACATTTCTGTCCTGGCATACTACTCTAGCTTCATTTGCGTCCATGCATTTCTTCATGCAAGCTCTTCTGTTCCTATGACTTCTTATGTCTCCTCGGATCAATGTCTCATTTACAGATTCTAACCATTCTTTCGGCGGTCTACCTCTGGGCATTCTGCCATTTACTTTACCTTTATATACTTGCTTCGTCAGTCGTTCATCTTTCATTCTTTCAAGATGTCCGAACCATCTTAACTGATTTCTTTCCCATATGTCAACTAGCGTGTCTCCTGTACCACATTCTTTGAGGATTATCTCGTTTCGGACTTTGTCCATCAGTGTTTTTCCGCATATTATGCGCAGAGGTTTCATGCCGATCGCGTTGATTTTACTCCTGTCCTTTTCTTGACAGGTCCATGCCTCGCTACCGTATAGTACAGTTGGTACGAATATGGAATTATGTATGGCCATTTTAGCTTTTTTTGATATGTTTTTATTCGTGAGGATGGATCCTGCTCTACCGATAACCTGCTTACCCTTATTTATGCGCCTATCTAATTCCCCATCTATTTTTCCGTCGCTAGTGAATAGACTACCTAGATATACGTACTTGTCAACTTGTTCTAATCTCACATCATTTAGGACAATGTTGCATATTGTTTTCTCACTTTTTCCCTCAAAAACCATGACTTTCGTTTTATTCACGTTAATTTTGAGGTCCATGTTCTTCATGCTTGTGTTAAGTTTATTCAACATTCTTTGCAAGTCTTCGACTGATTCTGCCATAACAATCTTGTCATCTGCGAAAGCCAACCCACGTACTTTGACGGTTTCGAGATCTATACCTTTTTCGTTGAAGAGGGCAGTTCTTAGACACTTATCCATGAATATGATAAATAGCCACGAGGACATAACGCATCCTTGTTTCACGCCTTGCATAATATCGAACCAGTCACTCAGTTTCCCATTTACCCTTACACTTGCTTTACTACCCGTATATATTGTTTTTATTGCTTGTAGGAGCCCTCCATTCACTCCATACTCTTTAAGGACTTCCCAAAGTTTACTTCTATTTACCGTGTCGAAAGCTTTTTCTAGGTCAATAAATGCACTGAAAACTTTCTTTCCTACTCTCAAGCTTTTTTCTGTGATCTGTCTTAGGCTAAATATCTGATCTGTACATGATCTTCCTGGCATAAATCCACTTTGGACTTCCCATATCTTCTCTTCTGTAATTTCCATTACCCTACGAATAAGTATTTTTGAGTATATTTTACTTACGGTACTTAGTAGGCTGATACCTCTGTAATTACTGCAGTTGCTTTTATCTCCCTTTTTATATATTGGTACAATAATCGCCTTTCTCCAATCGTCTGGGACTTCTCCTGTCTCGAAACATAAATTTATCAATTCGCACAACCTGTGAGGTATGTACTCGCCACCGTATTTAAGCATTTCAGCGCTAATACTGTCTAAACCAGCAGCCTTACCGTTTTCCAAGTTCTTAATTATATCTCTGACCTCAGTGACACTGACTTTTTCAATTGGGTTTTCTAATGCATTATGTTCAATGTCGTAGTTTTGTTGCCCTATATCTTCACCTCCTAATAGTTCTTTAAAAGAATCTTTTAAAGCGTCTACTATCCCGTCTATATCATATAGCATTTCACCTTTGCTGTTTCTCATGCTAAAAAACTCTGTACTTTTACTTCCCTTCATCTCTTTAAATAATAGTTTCATAATTCCTTCAAAGCAGTTTTTTATTTTGTTCTCTTCTTCTGTTCTGGTTTTCTCTTTACTCTCTTTGACTAGACGTTTAATTTTCCTCTTTTTGTGTCTGTAATCATTTTTGAGTCTATTTCTCTCCTCATCGCTAAGACCTGTCATGTTCAACGTTCTTTTGTACGCTTCTTTCTTTTCTTGTTGGGCTGCCGCAATTTCATCGTTCCACCACGCATCGCCAGACTTTTTTCCTACCCTCGCCATACCACACACTTCAATCGCAGTTTCAACAATGGTATCCCGCAATAAAGCCCACGCACCTTCTACATCTTTGTTCCTTTCAAGCGACTCCCAAATTGCCTTATCTATGCGTTCGTTTATCTTATTCTGAAAATCTATTCGTAATTCCGGTTTCTGTAAATTTTCGACCTTGATTCGCGTTTGTTTCGTTTGTTTGGTTCTCTTTCTTCTCCACCCCTGCCCTAAGTTCATCCTGGAGACTAAAAGGTAATGATCAGTATTGCATTCGGCCCCCCTCATGACTCTTGTATCTGTAACTAGCTCTCTTAGTCTTTCATCTGCAATAACGAAGTCAATTATACTGCGGTTATTTCCTTTACACCAGGTGTAAGTATGGATCATTTTATGTCGAAAACAGGTATTTGTAATAAATAGGTCCTTCTCTAAGCATAAGCTAACTAATTTTTCCCCGTTATAATTTTTTCTTGTTGGATCCCCAAAATTACCTAGTACCCCTCCTGTATCTGTATCCTGACGTTGGACGCCGACCCATCCTTTCATATCTCCTAACAAAATTATTCTTTCACCTTGGTCGCAAGTACTTATTGTATCATTTAAAGTGTCCCAGAAGGCGTCCTTAACTTCCCTCGAATCGCTATCAACTGGTGCGTAGCACGCTATGATAAATAATCTTCTGATTCCTACCTTCATTCTAGCCCATAGCAGTCTGGGTGATACAAAATTATGCTCTATGAGATGCTGTCTTGCTTTTTCATTCATAATTAAACCGACCCCTTGACTACGATGTGATTCGCTATCTACTCCTGACCATATTTCACAACCGCCTTCCAACACCCC
>CAKNXH010044296.1:0-15158 GCA_932178445.1 Andricus quercusramuli
AGGCAGGTATGAAATTCGAAAATTGACTTTTTTTGGCACACCCTAATGTATATTGCCCGCATCACGAAACTGCTGAAAGCCAAGAGCTCTAGATTCGAATTCAATAAAACGTCACTGCTATAACGTTGAAAACGGTGCCCTGCCCCGGTGAGATCAATATCGAATGAGGCTAATCTTAAAATGATATACGTCGCACGCAGGTCTATCCGACCGAACGCTAAGCGCTCGAGATGTAGTGCAAAATTGAAAACATGCTTCCGTGATTGCAGATAAGATGACAAAGTCAGGCCAAAACAAAGTGCGGTAATTTTAAAGATATATATCGTGTGCTTCTCAAAACAGCCGAAAGCTAAGCGGTCAAGATATTGATTTAATAAAACGTCACTGCTTTAACGTTGAAAACTGTGCGTCCTATGAGATCAATATCAAATTAGTTTAATATTACAAGGATTTACATCGCGCGTTTAACTAACCGACCGAACGCTAAGCGCTCGTGATGCAGTCTAAAATTCAAAATATGCTTCCGTGAGCGCAGATTAGGTGACAAAGTTCAGTCGAAACAAAGCAAGGTTCTTTTAAAGATATATATATATAGCGATTCTTCAAACAGCTGAAATCTAAACGCTTAAAATATTAATTCATATGAAAACGAAACTGCTGTGAGGGTTGGAATAGTGTGATATTCCAAAGTTTCTATATGCCCATACACATATTCCACGGATTTAAGCTGGATTCGGGCTTGGCCTGGATGGCCTTAGCGTAACAAGCGAGTCTCTCAAACGTAAACCAGTCTGGGTCGTATGAACTATTTCTGGTAAGAATATATACTACTAAGCGAAGCATGCACGTGTATACCCGCGCAATGCCCGCTTTGTGGCTTTGTGGCTACCGTACTACGTAACTCCGCTGATCTTGCAGGTCATCTCTCTCGTCCCGTTGGATCTCACGCCATCAGTGAAAATTCCTGGATGGCTTTACGTCAAGGGGATGCATATTGGGAGAACAGTGTAGTATATATAGCTATAGCACACTGCACCAATCGCTCGGGGCAGGTTTTCATGGTTTCACTAAATCATAAGGTAATTGTGATCTCGAAACTATTATGTATTTACAAATCAAAGGCAGGAATTTGTTCAAATTTCTTTTGTTTTTTGAAGGTTTTGTGAAACCTGAGTAGCAAAATATATTCGTCACCCATAAAATACATTAAATGATTTTTGTTTCTTAATTTAGATTCACCTGTTCGCCTCTATTGGCAGCATCTAAAATCCTATGTAGCAATGATGATTGGGGATACTTAACGTTTTACTGGTGACGTGCGTAGCTCAGGAACCATAAAACGCTCGCGATATGTGCACACGTGCCCAGAGTTCTGATCCCTGATTTACATATATATAGTAATAGCCGAGAATTCTTCCATTATTGTCTGGCACTAGATCAACAATTTCATTAAACGCTATCCATGGTTGGTACTTTGTCGCATTTCGGAAACGAGAATGTACTTCTACTTGATAAACGCCAATCATGATGTCACCTAGTTGACCGTAGCGCATATTGTCAATTTCTACGCATGATTGCATGACATTATCCTCACGAGCTGTCGCTAGGTATTCCCTTGCAGCTTCTACAGTAGCACCTTGCATCTCAATAACAGGATGATATCTGTTAATCAGGGCACCGTTAATACCGAAGAAATCCCAGAGATTACGCAGGTGATAAATCGAAAGCGTTTTGTCAAATTACTTAAAAATGGATTTGAAGTGGCTATTTCTAAATTCGACAATCCATCTCGATTTCATTTTAAGCCATTCTTGGTTCGCTTCGTCCGTTGACAATTGACTCTGACCTGCTTGGAGAAATTGCATCGTTGTAACAGCGGTTGGGCATTTCCGTATCTTCTGTCCTCTACAAAAATATCGCCAATGTCGAAAAATGTTCTCGTGCCTCTCTCATGTAGGCAAACGTGTATGTTCAGTAATAATGCCGGTAATACTAATGTACCTAATTAAAAAATACGTGATAAATTTATCAGGAACTTCTGAACCCCTCCACCGCTGGATACTTTTTCCATTGTTCTTAACATGGATAACGATAATTCGGCAGACTCCCCCTTCCCCCACCCCAAACGTATCACGTATTTTGTGAATTAAGACTTAGGCTTCCAGCGGAGTATAGAGTCAATGTCTATATTGATATGGATATCTTCATTCCGGTGGAGACTAGAGCCTATTTGAAACATTTGGATGGCCGTGGTTTCGTCTTAGTTCCTTTGCTTCCTGGATTATAAGCAATTAATAGACCATATAGGATCCCTGGACGGCAGATGCTTTTGTTTCTACAGGAACTTCGTAGTGAAGCAAATACTGATTATGATTTCGGTGATGAAGAAAGATTTAGTAATGAAGAATTTGATCCAATTCGTCGGTTACACGAACATGGTGTAAGATACGTTAGAAAAAAGGATATGGTGATTTTTCTTAACAAGCTGCGTCAGTGACTTACTGATGAATTTCTAAAAGTAATTTCTCACTATTCCAGCCGGCAAGCTACAAGCATGGCCATTGCTACGTTAAGAGAGTCTCTAATGCAGCGATTAGGGCCTCCCAACATTCGATTAGCAGCGATTATTTGAGAGGAATATGCAGAAACGCATGCAACAGCATTTGCCAATGAACTCTACAATCCACAACCAGAAATTCCTAGTGCGATTGCTATCATAGGTGGCACTTATACTTACACGCAGAGAAAGAGTAACTTTCGTGTACTGCGACAATCATTCTGTAAGCATAAGGGAGGTTACTTGGTGAAACCTACTCTTTTTGTAGCCCCAGGTGGGTATATACTTGATGCACATTGAACTTATTTTTCAAACTCACAGAAAAATGACACACAAGTGCTCATTAATGAATCTGAAAGGGATGTGGAGGGCATGAGAGCATTTTCCTACATTGCCGATATTTTTATAGGGGACAGAGGATACCGAGATGCTAATGTCGTGCAACCATGCGTGGAAGTTGATAATATGCGCTATGGAAATGAAAACTGAAAGCTCCTGCATGAACAAGTACTAGAATTTCCTTGCCTTACATTTGGCGAACTCCGTGACATCACGATTGGCGATTATCAAGTTCAACTGCGAGGGGATGATGATCAAGAGTTTCAACTCGATACGCTGCGTAATGAACAAGGTTTAATCAGACTTAGAGTATATTCTTGTTTCCGAAATGCGACAAGGTAGCAACTGTGAATAGCGTTCAATGTTGATGTTGATCAAGGGCCACAAAATAATGAACCAATTCTCGTATTTTACTGTATATGTAAATCAGGGGCCAAAACTCCGGGCACGTGTTCACATATCGTGAACGTTTTATGGTTCCTAGGCTACGCACGTCCCCAGAAAAACGTTAAATATTCCCAATCCTCATTGCTACATAGGATTCTAGATGCTGCCAATGAGGTGAACAGGTAAACCCAAATGAAAAACCACAAATCAATTAATCACAATTTGTTTGTTTTACGTTTGAGAGAACCCAAATGAAAAACCACAAATCAATTAATCACAATTTGTTTGTTTTACGTTTGAGAGAACCCAAATGAAAAACCACAAATCAATTAATCACAATTTGGTTGTTTACTTTTGAGAGAATCGCGAATTACACCAAGGCCATTCAGGGCAAGCCTGAAATCTGCTATACCTTGCGAGAAAGGTATATTGGCATATAGGCACTTGCGAATACCACACTATTTCTTCCCTCACAGCAGTTTATTTTCAAGCGAGTTAATATTTTGAGCATCTAGCGTTCGAATATTTTAGGAAGCGCGCGATATATATCCTTAAAATAACCTTGCCTCGTTTCGACCGGACGTTGTCATCTCATCTGCGCTCACGGGAGCGTGTTTTAAATTTTAGACTACATGTCGAGCGTTTGGCCTTAGGTCGGTTAGGCCAGCGTGCGATGTATGTCATTGTAATACTAACCTCATATGATATTGATCTGACCGGGGCACCATTTTCTAAGTGATGGCAGTAACGTTTTAACAGATTAAAATCATGAGCGCTTAGCGTTCGGCTGTTTTCAGGAACGCGCGATATATACCTTTAAAATAACCGCGCTTTGTTTCGACCTGACCTTGGTACCTTATCTGCGCTCACAGAAGCATGTTCTGAATTTTTGACTACATTTTGAGCGCTTAGCGTTCGGTCGGTTAGGCCAGTGCGCGATGTACATCATTGTAAGATCAACCTCATTTGATATTGATCTCACCAGTGCACCGTTTTCAACGTTAATTCAGTGACGTTTTATGAAATTCAAATCTTGAGCGCTTAGCTTTCGGCAGTTTTGGGGTGCGCTCAACCTACATTATTATCAAACTCGCCTTCCAGCATATATGGGGATTTAATTTTTTTAAGAAATTGAGCGCTTAGCGCCATATAGCGTCAAAACTGTAAATTTTTCTCAATTTTCATTCCGGATCTTCCATTAGGCTCTCACAATCTACATATTTACCAAGTTACAGCCAAATCCATCGGAAGCCATCTTCCCACACATTTGGTGCAAGTTCTTTCAATTTTATGGGTGAAAAAAAATTGGGAAAAATATGAAATTTCGAAAAATCTTCATAAATGGTCATTGGTTATGACTGTCCCACGAAATATTCACTTTGAACTACTAAGTGGAATAAGGGCAAGCTAAATGAAGAAATTTGAATAAATTTAATTCCATTTATTCAAATTCATAAAATTTATGATGACCCGTGTTGTGAAATTTTCGATACAGCAAATTGACTTCTTTCCTTTCTTCATACTTGTGGATTCCATTCGCCTCCACCTTAGAGATCAAGACACTGATTCGAAATCTATATTTGATAGAAAAAAATTTGACAAATTTGAATTTAAGACTTTTTAAACTTACCGTCGCTCGATGTTTTGTTTGGTTTTTATTCCCTTAGCTGAGGAAAACACTTAACCTAATCCTTTCCGTGAGCTTGTGTAATTTCTTCAATTTTGAATGATAGTTGGTAATCGAGCTGTAAACTGAGAACTTTGACCTGGTTCTTTTAAGATTCGGTAACTCCGAATTGCTAACTTAGGTCGCGCTTCCAAAAGCATAGATTTTGACTGTAAAGACTGTAGAGTCTTTGGACTGGGTTTTTGTTCGGAAATGTTAACTGACTTTTGGTTCCAGGTCTGCTGCTTATATGTAAGATTTCGTCGCATGGAATCCTCATGTCCTTTGGTGAGTACATGGAAAGGGCTTTGATTGACGGATAGGCTTGGGGTGCAGGGCTAGATACTGCGAAAGTCATTGGTGGCATCTCGAGGGTTTTATAGCTTCTTTAGGATGCAGGTGGTTGGAGTTGTAAGTTAAAGGATCATAGCTCGGTCAAGCTCAGGCGTTTCATTTAGAAGGGTCAGTGACACAGTTTATATATTCTTTATATGGTAAGGGTTTATAATAGGTCACTGGAAATAAACAATAAAATTAACTATCGTTAAATGTGACAATTGTTTACAATATTTTATTGGGTAATAATCGCTAGATAAAAGTTTACAATAGGTTATTGATATATCAAAAGTAATAATAATTTTGTAATAATAATAATGATGAAGATGGCGTAGGGCTTAGGCGACCCTATCGCCCGAAAGCTCCGGCTCTTGCAGTCAGCCACGTTGCTTTGGGCCAACTCCCCCATTCAATGAATTATGCGATTACGATACCAGTATCGCGTAGTACCACCCACAATAGGCCTCTCTCAGGTGGAGGCCATGGTTTAGTTGGGATAAGCAATAGGACCGAACCGAGGTGATGACCATAGTCGAGAACATCGTTTTAAATGGTCGGAGCAACTCAGGAGGGACATCCTTACCTGCTGGTAAAGAAGTACACCGGTGCAAGGAGGATTCATGCAGAGGTTATATGAACGTTGGTTTAATATGCACCTGGAATATGAAACAACAACTTTTGGTGGAAGATGTTTACATCTACGCAACAACATTTAGCTTGTATATTTACTACTTTCTTAAACGGAGAACAGCCCATCCTGCAGTGGTTAGTGGAAGGACGCACGGTACTGATCCCTAAAACCGGAAATTTGTCAATTCCAAAGAACTATAGGCCCAAAGCTTGTTTAAACACCAGCTACAGGCTATTCACTGGCATCCTCAAAGAGAGGATATTAACATCTATGCAGTCGGTATGGAGTGCAATATTTAAACAACGCGGATGCAAGAGGGGGTTGGCAGGTTGCAGGGAGAACCTGTTAATAAACAGGTGTATTATTCAGGACTCAATCAGGTATCTACGCAATCTGTTCATGGTTTGTATTGACTACCACAAGGCATTCTATTACACAAACCATGAGCTACTTATCAAGCTTCGTGAGTGCCTGGAGGTGCATCCAAGAATAGTGAGATGCATGAAAGAGCTGATGCTCTTGTAGCAGACAAGATTTGTTATAACATCGGACAAAAGATAAGTGACTACCAACTATGTCACACATAAGAGGGGGGTCTTTCGAGGAGACTCTTTAAGTCAGATACTTTTCTGCACCTCCCTCTTGCCTCTATCTACTGTGTTTCGAGACAAAAGCTCTGGATACCTATGTGGCCTGCCGAACAGAAGAGAATATAAGATCAGCTACCTTCTATACATGTTCGATCCTCAACTCTTTGACTTTTCAAATGAGGACCTGGACATCCTGGTGGCAGCGTTAAAAAGTTACTCTGAAGCGATTAGCATGAGCATTGGGCTGGAAAAGTGTGCCTGTATCCATCCACAAAAAGGAAGACTAGAAACTACATCATCGCGTGCCGATCAGGATGTTCAACTCATAGATAGAAATATCATTCAACATCTTGGTAATAGAGAAACATATGCATATCTTGAAATAACGTAAGCGGCGTTTCCATACCGTTCCGCAGATAGGGCAGCGAGAAGCTTTGTCTCTCATTTAATTTCAGCGAAACTACACATGGCCCAGCATCACTAACAACTTTGCTGCTTAAAAATTGTGTACAGGAAGCAGAACATTCACTTCTACTAAGAAAACACGCTAACAAGCCCCTTTTTGGTAAAATCTGCAGCATGATACGTAGAGCAGAGCTGTTGATGGAATCGTACAACATGTTTCTTGAGTCTGCTCGATTGTCATTGGCGACTGAGGGATATTTTTGGTCTGTCAATACGGCGTTATAGACACCTTAGTTTACCGCGAGCGCATAATGAATATACCTGTAGGCGATACCAACTGCGGATCATGCAAGCAAGAGCTATAAACACTTGGACATTTTTCAAATGAATGCTCAAAATCTGCATACCACGGGTACGTAGAGAGACACAATGTGGCTCTAAAAGTGTTATATTAGCATCTTCGGCACTTCTATAGTGTTAATCTAATTTCCGTTTTGCCATACGCCCAGGATACTTGTTTTCAGATATTCGAAATGGAAATTTTAAATTTCCAAAAACTATAAAAAGGACAAGTAATTGAACACAAGTAATCGCAATGGACATTATTGAAAAAAATGTTTTTCAATTACTACACTTCGAAACTCAACTTCTAAAGAGTCAGAATTTATAAGCCCCATGACATAACTGTAAGCTCCTGGTCTTCAAAAATCGATTAAACTCTGTAGTTGAGCAATAAGAAAGCTTCCTGTATTGATAATTTATGAAAAAATTACTAGTGTTCTGATAAACGCGTCCAAGTAGATTACTTATCATTTTACCCACTTCCATTATTCAACAAAACATAACCGCAAATTTACACTTTGACGGAGAATGAACGAGTTGAAGATACAATCTTAAATTTTTGCCTAACTAGATGTTCCTAGTACGTCACGTGTGCTAGGTACATTATGTCAAAAATGGTCAAGAACGTTTTTGTTCACTTTTCGGAACCGCTTCTCCAGGGGCGGCGCAGCCAGCATGGATGCCATGGAGAACTCCAGACATGTAAATTTCCAACCATGGAAATTCCATACATGGAAAACTGGACGGAAAGATAAAAAAAATTACTTTTGCTTCAAAAATATATCTCTTGTCTGGGTTCACTAAGTACCTGACCTTTGATGGAGAATTTGAATTTCTAAGTTTGCATGGGTCGTTACCATGGACTTGCATTTATTGTTCTCGAGTTGTCGCTCAACAGGGGGTGCACGCCAAGTCCGTCCGTCTGGTCACGGGATTTCCCCCTTTGGTTAATGTTATTTCCACTCATTTCGGTTACTTTGAAAATATACCTGGGTCAGGAACAGAGACACAATTAGGTCAGAGTCCACAGTTTTAGATTGCACTTTGCACTGAGAAAATCTCTCTTAAAATCAAAATGGTCCAGCGTAAGCGGAGTGACTGTCAGACGCGAATGTTAGCAAAAGAGAAGAAGTTGAAGAAGGAAAAAGTGATTTAAAAACCGCGGCTTTTACACAATTTTTTTTTTTTGTGTTAGAAAAATGATAGCTTTAGCTCTTATTGTTAGAATAGTGAGAATAAAAATTGTGATTTCGGAAATGGGAGTGAAAAGAACTTATAAAAAGAAAGAAAAACACATCTCAGGCACCTTATACTCAAATTGAAAATTGAAGAATCTTGTTAAGAAGTCATACTTTTTGGTTAAAAATTCGACCATTTAGCAGAAAATTAACTTATAGATTACAATTCTGATTTGGGTGTTGGAAAGTGAACTGGAATATCCTTTGGATACAAATTTAACTATTTTTCTGAAGTTTTTTTTCACTTAATCTCTTTTAAACGAAATATTTCATCTTTCGTGGATAAAAAATGCAACTGTTGAAAATTCAACTCTTTTTCGAAAATTTGACTTTCTGATTTCAAAATTCACCTGCTTTAGCAGAAATTACATCTTCCTCGGACAAAAATGCAACTTTTTGGTTGAAAATTCTGCCGTTTTGTTGAAAATTAACTATTTTGTAGAAAATTTACTTTTGGTTGAATTTAATATTTTGGTGTTAAAAAGAGGACTGAAATCTTTTCTGGATGAGAATTCAACTATTTTTTTGAATTTTTACATTCTCATCCTAATGAGAAGGTAATGTTTTTATGTAAAATTTGACTTTGTCGGTTTTCATCAAATCTCGATCCACGTTCTGAGATCCCTGAGCTAGAAAAAACGATTTTTACCAAGGCGTCTGTCTGTTTGTAGTCTGTAGTCTGTCTGTAGGTACGATAACTTTCGAAAAAATGAGCAGATTGGATTGACCTTGGGTACATTTCTTCAAGCCCTAAAGGAAAAGAACAAGATCCTTAGCGATTTATTTTTGAATAAAATTCAAAAAGTTGAAGCATTTTAAAAATTGTTGAAATTAATTTTTTTTTAGGCATCAAAATTCTATGTACGGCAATTCACAGTACCCAAAAAACTGAACAATTTATCTCCACGACTTTTTCCGATAAAAAGAACACTATCAAAGTTATAGCATTTTCAAAATCTAAGAAAAACTAACTGAAATCAGCATTTTAAGCCAAACAACGTATACGATATGAAAAAAAGTCATCGAAAGAAAATAGTTGCTTTTTGCAAGCCCTACAAGATTATCATGACAACTTTTTGAATTTCCTTGAAAAATAAAAAATTCCAATTTTGACCCCAAGAAACAGATAAAAAATAAAATAAAAAATTCCATTTTGCTCCCAGACTATGCAAGATACGAAAAAAGATGATTCGACAAAAATTATCCATTCAAGAAAGTTCTACAAATTTGTTGTTGATTATTTTTTTATAGGACGCGTAGTTTTTGTTTTAATCGTGAAAAATGACATTATAAAATAAACGAAAAATTAAATTTTTACATTTTTTTATGTAAAAAAATTTAAATATAGTTTTCTATGAATAAAACGAACACTGTTGACCAGAAACGGAATTTTCAATTTTTTGTAGCATTTTCAGCAAGTTAAACTGAACCTGGTTCTTAAGCAATTAAGCGTTTTTCTTTGGACTTCAAAAAGTGTGTGGGTATTGTAATGAAAATGTGTTCCTGAAGGCCGATAGAGCCTCAAGTAAATAAACTTCCTTTTTAATCTGAAATAAAAACAAATTTGACAATCACTCAAAACGTATAGGTTTTGTCTATTTGATAATTTTTTCATGTAAATTTCTTCTTTTTATCTCAGCCGAGCACGATGTGCGAAAACCGAAAAATGCAGAGCGCGAAGCGCTATGCAAAAAGTATCCGAGCACGTAGTGCGAGGTACATACATCAGCGAGCGCAAAGCGCGAGGTAAATACATTATCGAGCGCATAGCGCGAGATACAACAACAGCGCGCCCTAGGCACGCTCAAACCTGCGAGCGCGGAGCTCGCTATGAGAATGTGCCCGCAAAGCGGGCAGATTAAACAAAAAAATTTTAATTAAAAATTCATCTATTTTAGTACAAATTCCATTTTTCTTGGGTGAAAATTAAACTATTTGGTAGAGAATTCAACTATTTCGTTGAAAATTCATCCATTTTGGTTGAAAAAATTCGTCTTTTTGGATGAAAGATTCAATTTTGTTCGTAGAAACTTATTTTTTGTTAAAAAATTTATATTTTCATCTTGAAAAGTCAACCGGAATATTTCGTGTATGAAAATTTACCTATTTTTTTAAAATTTGTTTTCTTTCTAAATGAAAATACATCTGTTTTAAGAGATATTTTATCTTTTTTTCGATAAAAATGCAACTATTGGATAGAGAATTGAACAATTTTGCTAACAAGTCATCCTTTTTAGGTGAAAATTAGTCTTTTTTTATTGAAAATTAAATTTTTTCCGTACAAACTTATTTCCTTATTAAAAATTCATATTTTGATTGTGGAAAGTCAACCAATAGTATATTATGCACCTAGGGGGAGAAAAAATGCCTCTCCCCCTTGGCGGACACGATATTTTTCATAACAAATGGATGATTTCAGGCATTTCTCGAAATACAGTCATGATTTCAGTCCATATTAGATTTTGTATAATAAAGCATGAAATTAATGTTAACCTAATCTATGGTAATTTTAGAGGTGATTTATGGTAACTTATTATAGATGAGCCAAAATTCATTTTGGAAAATTTCCATAAATTACCGGAAATTTATGAAAAATTTCGGTAATTTATGGAAATGAATATGGTAACTTACCCAAAATTCATTTTTAAACATTTTCATAAATATCCGGAAATTTTGAAGAATTTCCATAAACTTCCGGAAAGTTATGAAAATTTTTGGTAACTTATGGCAATTTTTAAGGTAAATATGGTAACTTACCATGGAATACCCAAAATTCATTTTTGAAAATTTCCATAAATTTCCGGAAATTTATGAAAAATTTCGGTCATTTATGGTAATTTTGCAGGTATATATGGTAACTTCTGCTCGGTGGGTTCCTGTCACCACTACGCAGCGCGTCCTCGGGTTGCGGATAGAGGAACGGCCCGTTAGGCTGAAAAGCCCCTCAGGTTAGCTGCGAATACAAGAATAAGCAGCCGCGGAAAGCCGATAGGAACCAGTCGTGGGTGTGGTGAGCCCAGCCTAAGATGTTGGCCTAGCACTACCTAGCACTGGTAGAAAACACGATGACCATGGCTTGGAAGGACACCGCAGCGATGACACTGCCCGCAAGGGATGTGTGGAATGATTCGCCTGTATAGGGCCAAAGGGGTACTGATGGCAGTAGGCGCGCTGCCTTGCAGGGGGACGTTAGGATACGAGGATGAAACTGTAATGTGTCTGACGACAAGTTGACATGGTCCTTGTCAGAGTCAGAAAGCTCCCATATTTAGACCTAGGGAGGTATGGGGGTTATCACTCCTGGGACAGTGGACTCAGCTACGATCGGAATAGGATCCTAACGTGCGGATTATCTTGAAACTACCATGGCTAACTTGAAAAAACAAAAAACTACTGTTAAAGATCTAAGGGTGGGAACTCTAAACGCGCGTAGCCTAAATACTGGCGGATTTAGCGAACTCATTGAGATAGCAAATGATTACAATACTGACTTAATAGCACTCCAAGAAACCTGCTGGCCGGGCGATTTCGCGTCAATTTCTAAGGATAACTATACTTTTCACTATGGGGAGCTAAGGAGTGGAGACTGGGGACCGGTTTTCTTATTAATAAACGAATCTCACAAGCGGTTATCGACATGCAATTCATTAACGATCGGTTATCATACATTGTACTGAAGGGTATTTTCAGCAAACAGGTATTAATCAATATGCACTGCCCCACCGAGGACAAAGACAAAGACACTAAAGATCTCTTTTACGAAACAATCAAGCAGGTTTTTGACAAGTTCTTAACTTTTGACGCAAAAATAGTATTGGGAGATTTCAACGCGAAAATTGGAAAAGATCCGATGTATAAGCCTACAATAGGATCAGAAAGTTTGCATTACGTCAGTAACGACAATGGAACTAGAGTAATAAACTTTGCAGCTTCAAAGAACCTCGTTGTCAAAAGCACATATTTCAAGCATAAAAATATACATAAGGCCACCTGGAGATCACCAGATGGTAACACTCACAATCAGATTGATCACGTTCTAATTGATAGAAGACGTCATACAAACATTCTCGATATAAGATCGTATAGGGGAGCGGATTTAAATTCAGACCATTTTCTCGTGATAGTAAAAAATAAGATCTAGGCTAGCGATAACTAAGAAAACAAGCCGCACAGAGCCAACAGTTCGTTTCAATATAGATAAGTTCAAAACAGCAACAGAAACATTAAATTATCAAATTGAGATTTCTAACCGCTTTGACGCTCTCTAAGAACAGAGAGACGATAACAATAATTGCGAGGAGGATCCGGAAACCTGTGAAGCAATATAAAAAAGGCGGTAAAGACAGCCGCGAAACTTACGATAGGTTTAAAGAAAGTAACAAAAATCAAACCATGGTTTGACGAAGAGTGCAAACTCGGGTCTGAAAAACGTCGGAAGGCCAGACTAATTAGTTTACAAAATAAGTGCGATCAAACACATAAGAAGTATTTCGAGATTAGTAAAAGTACAAATAGGCTCTATAGATCCAAGAAAAGGGAGTGGGAAAAGAATAAAATACTAGAAATAGAAACGCATAATAAACAGAATAACCCGCGCGAGATGTACAGGGGAATCAATTTTATAAGGAAAGGCTTTCAAAGTAGAACGGAAGTAATGAGGGACGAAAATGGCAATCTAGTAGCCGATGCGACAGAGAGACTGAATTTATGGAAAGACTATTTTTATAGACTATTAAATGTACGCGAAGCCCCCGTTGAAGGTAATCTCGGCGAAATCCACACTGCTGATCTATTAATTGATGATCCTGCTGATAAAGAAATAAAAATGGCTATAAAGAAGTTGAAAAATAACAAAGCCGCGGGCATCGACGAACTACCGTCAGAACTGATGAAAAATGGAGGCCCTTGCCTCACAAGACAAATTATTAAATTAATACGCACAGTTTGGAAAACAGAACGCATGCCGGAAGAATGGAATACCTCTATCGTTATTCCCATCATTAAAAAATACGATGAAACTGACTGTAACAATTATCGGGGAATTTCACTTGTACCTTCGTGCTACAAGATCCTGTCTAATGTAATCCTAAGTAGACTGACTCCTTTTGCCGAGGAAATCATTGGGGATTACCAGTGTGGATTCCGCCGAAACCGATCTACAAGCGATCAAATGTTTACAATTAGGCAACTGCCAGAAAAAAAATGGGAATTTAAAGAAGTAGTGCATCAGCTATTTATCGATTTCAAAAAAGCTTACGACTCTATTATACGCGCACGAATGTACTGCATCCTAGAGTTCTTGGGTGTACCAAGAAAATTTGTTAGACTTATCGAAATTTGCTTAAGCGGCAGTAGGGGTAGAATACGCGTAAACGGTAGTTTATCTGAAGAGTTCTCGATCCGCGATGGCCTGAAACAGGGCGATGCACTTTCGTGCGTCCTTTTTAACTTGGTTTTAGAATACGTGGTTAGGCAAGTGCAGGCGAATCCGACCGGTGCTACCCTCAATGGGATAGTACAAATTCTTGGATATGCGGATTATCTCGACTTACTAGGGGATGATAAAGAAACAGTAGCTAAAAATGCAGAAATCTTGATCACAAAAGCAAAAGATATTGGCTTGGAAGTGAGCGAATCGAAGACAAAATATATGACCGTCGTCAGATCCGAACAAATTAATAAAGACGGGGATCTTATGGCCGGAAATATGAAATTCGAAAGGGTTAGCGAGTTTAAATACCTCGGGTCTATTATAACTAGCGAAAATAAGATTGAAACGGAAATCAACGCGCGGCTGCACGCTGGCAATGGGTGCTATTATGCAGCAAACACACTATTAAAATCGCGATTGCTATCTAGAAACATCAAAGTAAGAATCTACAAAACAATAATAATGCCGGTCGTCATGTACGGGTGCGAAACGTGGGCGCTGACGAAAGGAGAGGAGAATAGGTTTAGAGTTTTTGAGAATAAAGTACTCACAAAAATCTATGGTCCAAAAAGGGACGAAGAGACCGGCCAATGGAGAAAACTGCATAATGATGAGCTGCAAGCTCTCTACGGGTCAGCAAATATTAATAGAGTAATGAAAGCGCGTAAACTAAGTTGGGCGCGGCATGTAGCAAGAATGGGAAATGAAAGAACAGTGGCGCAAGTTTCAAGAGGGAGACCGATTGGTAAGAGACCCTTAGGCAGACCGAGAAACAGATGTGAGAAAAATGTAAGGGATGATTTAAAAGAACTAGGACATGATTACTTAAACTGGATGGAGGATGCACAGGATAGAGATGTGTGGCGGTCTCGGGTAGATGAGGCAATGAACTTTCGAGTTCAAACTGCTAATCTATAATAATAATAATATGGTAACATACCCAAAATTCATTTTGAAAAATTTCCATAAATTTCCGGAAATTTATGAAAAATTTCGGTAATTTATGGTAATTTTACAGGTAAATATGGTAACTTACCATGGAATAACCAAAATTCATTTTCAAAAATGTCCATAAATTTCCGGAAATTTATGAAAAATTTTGGTCATTTATGGTAATTTTGTAGGTATATATGGTAACTTACCCAAAATTCATTTTCAAAAATTTCCATAAATTTCCGAAAATTTATGAAAAATTCCGGTAATTTATGGTAATTTTACAGGTAAATATGGTAACTT
>CAKNXH010044297.1:0-13836 GCA_932178445.1 Andricus quercusramuli
AAAAATTAAGGACAAAGTCAACATAATTTTCTTTTACTCCAAAATTAATAAAATGGTTATAGTTCATTATTATATTAATTACTAAATTCTTATATTAATTTTCAACCTTATTATTCCTATTGTCACTTCAACTTGAAACCATTTATAAATGTTCTTTAAATAGTTTTTAATGTACAGAAATCATTGGAAAAAAGGAAATATTTAAGCAGTGGGTGCGCCACTCGTACGTTATACACATTGTACGAATCCGCGCTTCGCAGTCATTGCTTGGATTCGTTCGGATTCGTCAAACTTTGTGGGACTCTGTACGAATTCGTAGGTCCAATGCTTCGCAGCGCTGTGACTGTACAGCGTTGGAGCTCCTGATTCCGAAAAAGGAATGACGGTTCGTCAATATCAGAATTCATCAAAATCGTTAGGAATCGTACGAATTCGTTCACTTTGTGCGAACGATTTCATTTGAATCCTGAGTGAGACACCCCTCGGTCGCGCTCATACTTGTGAGCAATCTTTCTAAACAATCTTTTTAAAACACCTGAACCTTCTGAATTTTTTTCTCGAAAAATTCTTTTTTTTTAAATTCTGGTTTTCGAACATTTTTTTCAAACAAGTTTTTTCAAAATTGTTGTTTTTCAAACGAATTTTTTTTTCAAAAACGTTTTCCAAGCATTTTTTCAAACAATGTTCTTTCGGAAAATTTTTGATTATAAAATTATTTGCAAAATTTTATTTTCATAAAATTTTCTTGCATAATTTTTATTACCAATTCATTTTCAATTTTTTTTTACAAAAATAAAACATATTTTGTTTTAAGATTCTGTTAAGACTTGAATTAACATCCTAATAGGCTACACTTTGACTAATTTTTTTGTTAAATTTGATAACTTTGAAGAAGTTTCCTTCAAATATTTCAGATTTTTCTTTCCAAATTTTTCAAATATTCAAAAATATAATCCAAGAATTAATTGCTCGTAATGTAAAATCATTTTTTTTTCGAAAAATTATTTTTTTTAAATTTTGTTTTTCAAAATTTTTTTTTTAACGTTTTTCAAGAAATTTGTCAATTTAAAAATTGTAAATGTTTTAATTGTTCCAAGTGAAAAATATTGCCCATTTTTTATTCGTTACATTTTTTAATGAGTTATACATTTTTTCAAAACTGATTATCCATGTATTTACTTTTTTGAATGTGTCCAATTTTTCCAACATTTCTTTTTTCAAATTTTGAAAAATTTGAAGAAGTTTCCTTACAATATTTTCGATTATTATTTTTAATTCGTTTTAAAACTTTTAAAACATCTAATTAAATTTTGAAACGATTAAAATTTTTCCTACATTTTATTGTTTGAAAAGTTTCAAGTGTTTTGCAAAAGGGCATAATCGCCAACATTTGGCACAACTAAAGCGCATAAGCGCCAACATTTGGCACAGCAAAACAGCATAAATGCAAAAATTTATTTCCAACCATTTTTTTCATAATTTTTATTGCATACATTTTTTTTCAAAAAACTTCTTTCAAACATTTTTTTCCCAACATTTTTTTCAAAAATATTTTGTAAACAAATGTGTTTGGGAATGTTTTTCAATAATTTTTTCTTAACCATTTTTGTTATAACATTTTTGTATAAATATTATTTCCAAAATGTTATTTTCATAAAATTTGTTTGCATATTTTTTTTCAACACATTTTATTTTAATCAAATTTTTTTCACAAACATTCATATTTTTCATTTCAATGTTTTGCTAAGACTTAAATTAACGTCCTAATAGCCTACTTCGAAATCTTTGAACTCAAATTTTTTGTACATTTTAAAAAAATTTGGAAAACTTGTAGGCAGTTTCCTTGAAATATTTGAGATTTTTCTTTTAGAATTTGTTAAATCTTTTCAAATATTCTCTAATTTCAAATTTTTTAATTATTCTTAAACATTTTTCAAACTTGGCTTATTTTTACTTGTATTAAAAATTTAAAATTATTTTCTATTTGTAAAAAATACTTCTTAGATAAATATTTTGACACTTGAAAATATTTCCTAATATTTATAAAATATTGATGGAAAACGAGGAATTTTCAAGAAATAGTTGATTTTTCTGTAAAAATGAATTTTCAACATGATATTTAGGAATTTCAAAAGTGTTAAAGTAAGTCAAAATATTTTGAAACTTGAAACTATTTCCTGATTTTTATAAAATATTTATGAAAAATAAGGAATTTTCTAGAAACAGTTGAATTTTCTGTAAAAATTGATTTTTCACATGATATTAGGAATTTTAAAATTGTAAAATTGTTAAAGTGAATCAAAATATTTTGAAACTTGAAAATATTTCCTCACATTTATAAAATATTTATGAAAAACAAGGAATTTTCAAGAAACAGTTGAATTTTCTATAAAAATGAATTTTCAACAATGATATTTAGGAAGTTTAGGAGTGTTAAAGTGAGTCCAAATATTTTAAAACTTAAAAATATTTCCTAATATTTATCAAATATTTATGAAGAACAAAGAATTTTCAAGGAGGAGTTGAATTTTATATTATTATTATTATTATTATTATACCATTAAGCCATAAATGAATTTTCAACTAAGAAGATTAATTTTGAACCAATAAAAAAACAAATATAATAATTACATTTTTAACCAAAAACAACGAATTTTCAAAAATGGTTCAATTTTCAACAAAAAAAGGGAATTTTTAACCAAATAGTTGAAATTTTCTACCAAAACACAACGAAATTCAAAAATATATAGTCAAACTATAGTTCAACTAATTTTCAATACAAATTTTTTATTTTCCACTATTTCTTGCTGTGAAGTATTAAAATAATTGTTGATACTTTGATTAATAGTATTTTTAATTAACCTATGAATAACAAAAAATCTAGATTTTTTTTTCAAAATTCCAAGCTTTTCCAGTTTTTCCAGAATTTTTTTTTTAAATTTCATGACTTTCCGGTCTTACATTTTTTTTATAAAACAAATAATAAGCGTCATCAGTTTTAATTAGCCTTCCGACCGATTTGTGCTTCAATAAATATTTCCAATTGCAAAAAACGATGTTTTTTTTAGGAAATATGAAAACATTTTCTTAAGATTTCACGATTTCCGGGAAACTCTCACATGAAATTTTTTATTGATAAATTTCATTTGAAATAAACTTTTAAAAAGTTGTTAAGGTTTCAAAGGTTAAAACATTTTAAGATTTTAAAACGAAATTTTGCACAGTTACAAAAATAATGAAAAATCTAGCAACTTTAAGAGATATTTAAAAGTATTAATAAGAATAAAAAATAATTTAAGAAAACAAAAGATTTAAAAAAAGTTAAAACAAAATATAGTATTATTGTTTTCAAAAATTAATTTTTCAAACAAATTTCTCAAGATTTGAGAAAATTTCAAAAGATTTCTATAAATTCCGAGAAAAAATCCGAAATATGTTGGAAGAATACTTAAATTTTCAACCAATAAACAACGAATTTTCAAAAAAAGTTCAATCTTAAACCAAAAAAAATATGAATTTTTACCCTACACAATTAATTTCCTTCTAAAAAACAACAAATTAAAAAATATATATATTTAAATTTTCAACCACAAAAATGCATTTTCTTTTTAAATGTACATTTTCTTTTATTTTTTTTTGGAGCACGAAAGGCTATAAGGTCACGGCACGGTGTTAAACTGAATTGTTAGATTTGAAATATTGAAGTGAATTCAGAAACCAATATCCCACATCTCATTACTTTCTGCATCATCAATGAATGCTGAAATTTTTTGCACGTTTTCAGTTTGAAAGGACACGGTAACGACAAATTGATAGCTGAACGTCTGGTTAAGCCTTTATCCTAAATCCCTTGGAAGCATCAAATTTGACATTGAAAATTCAAAAGAATAAGTTCAATTCACTTTCCATAATCTTCTCTCTTATGCACTTCACTCTCCAGGAATTTTCGAAATATCGACAAGCAGTTTAAACTTATTAAAAACATGTTTAAGTGCAATAAAGAGCAAATGTGACGCTGAACGGCTCTATGACATTCACTTTACTCCGAAAATGCTCTAGAGTCCAGACCACTGGGCTCCAAACTATCGTATCCTTTCACACTTCATGCATCGCGTCGACAACCGGATTGGTTAAGTTTGGCGTGCTTATCCGAGCAAAAAAAAGTATTAATTCGAATTGAATTGAAAAAACTAAGACACCCTGCAAATACCGCTTTGCGACAATGACGCATTGGACCTATGTGTCAATACATGTAAATTCGTGCAGACCGTATTTCAATCTAGAATATTTCTATACGTACAAATACTGTGCAAAAGTCTCAAGTCAGCGAATACCCTTTAATGCGTCAGCACGCAAAGGCTTCAACATTGGCCAATGCTTCTAAATTCGTGAGCGTAAAATGCACACTTGAATTCGCCCCAATGCGTCACGGCAAATTTCAGCAAGTGTTGATTTATACAATTTAATCCGTAACAGGAAAACCAACGTGCGGCGCATATAGAATTTATTGTAAATGTTATTAATTTTTTTCTGATTGACCTTGACCACGCATTCATATGAATTCACACGCATTTAATTCGCGGTGTCTCAATTCATCTAAATGCGTCTCAATGCGTTTGAACGAATCAGAAAACTGGATTCACACGCATTACAAAAATGTGAAAAGCAATTGTGTACAGCAAATAATAAGAGTAAATTTAATAAAAATAATTCTTTGCTCACAAGGAAGACTTATAAAGTGAAATTTAAATTATTCATTAGATTTTCTTCTTAAAAATGAATGATCGATTTCAATTTTAAAGAAAGGAATATCTTTTTTTTCCTAAATATGAATTTAAAATTATTCCTAATATTCTTATGCACTTTACATTTAATATTTGTTGTGAACATTTGACTTACACATTCAATCATTTTAAATAAACACGGCAATGGTAACTAATCAGGTTGGCCCCACGCGATGGGTCATTTGCTCTTCTATGGATGGTCGAAATGAGTGAAAACAAGATGAACGTATTGACCATCCCGAAAGGATACCTTGCTCATCCCTGATAGTGTGCCTAATCTTCTCACAACACTCAGACTGGCCATAAAAGTCTCTCTATGTCGAAAAAATTCTGAAAGGCTCTTTAGACCATCTACAAGAACGGACTGGCTTTCTAAATGTTGACCCTCTAATTTTGACCATCCATTTTTCTCCGTGTACTGGGAGCCGGTATCATTTTTTAGATGGCAGTTGTACTCAGTGGGACCCTGTGGTGGTTGTTTAACCGTTTTTTAAATTATATATATATATATATATATATATATATATATATATAATGATCAATATATTTCGTATGCACTTCCAGGGACGGACTGGGACATCAAATGGGCCCTGGAATTTTTTACCTAAGCGGCCCTTTTCAAAAGAAAAATGTTATGTTTTCAACATTTCTTTAAACCTCGTATACGCTGATTACGAACCCCTCCCATCAGTAGAGTTGCTACCTAGGCCGGTTTGACCGGGCTGTCGACGGAATCGCGTAAAGGCCGGCGGAACTCTCGAAATGCGTTTACGAAAGTACAAACTTAAATATTGTTAGAAAACATTTTTAACTTTAATTTGGTTTTAAAAAAGCTATGAACAATAATACAAAATAATTTTGAAGGTATGCTATTTACATCATAGCGCGATACTTGAAAAAATGGTGGTGAAAACGATTTTGGGGGGGGGCCCCCCCCCCCCCGAGGGTCAAACGACCTGCCGGCTGAAGTCCGCGAGGAAGGTGGCAACCCTAAACACCAGATTCATGAATAACAAAGTACATGCAAGACTTATAAAATAGTATGTTGTGTACCTAGGATTGAAACAGCCTTCTTATCCGAACGACAGTTTCGCAAACACGCGACGATAAAAAAACGTTTCACTCCTTGGTACACACGATACTTTATGTGACAAAGGTATGATTTACAAATTTATCACATCTGACATTTGAGGCTAGGTTGCTTGAAGCGTTCCATCATCATGATAATCATACAAGCACATACAAGGGCGACAGCAAATGCGCATAGGCAGAGCACCTGTTGTACTCCACACCACGCCGCACATGCGCATTCGCAGTTCAGACCTCCTTTTGTATAAAGGGCTACTTTCAGATCTGATAAGACGCTGATAAAACGCGTAAATCATGCCTACGTTACATAAATACATTTTGTTTCGATTATGTACATTAATAAATCAATCTATACGTACGGATGAAGTGTTGGCTACCATCATGATACAATTACCCATAATTCGTATAATGCTTCTTTGCCATTTACTTTGATAAGGCCATTGTCCAATCGCTGACAGTAAAAATTTATTAACCGAAAATCCAACAGCTGTTACATCTTCTTCCTTCTCCATATTTTGAAATCAATTTTCTCATAAACTTAAATCTCAGTTAAAATTCTCGAATAAACATGGAATAATTTGTTTACCGCTACTGTTAAAAATGTTCAGAAACTTAGAAAACATGCCAGACATAAAAGCAACAGAATTTTACGAGTGCGTGTTACTGAATTCAAAATTCGAAATTCAAAGTAAGCTGACTTTGATATTTTCGGTAATTCTATGGAATTACGGATTTTCTCAATTACATCCTTTTATACTTGCAATTTTTATCATAATAACTTTAATTTATCATCAGAAACAAGAATCAGTAGAAAAAATCAAAAAAATTATTATTTTTATATATATTTCACTAAAAAAATGTCATTTTTAGAGATTAAATTTTCGAAGAACTTTTTTTGTGTGGAAATGATTATGTCAAAAATTATTTTTTTCTGAAAATTTAGTAATATATCTAAATTTAGGTATAAATAGTGTTATTTTTTGGTACTAGTAGAATTAATAATTTAATAATGATAAGTATATGGTTTGGAATTCTAACGAATGGGCCGGAGAGAATTATTTGACTCATATAGTACCAATCATTATAAAGTTATAAATATTGATTGAAAACTCTTATTTGGAACCTTCAAATATAGATTACATTTATTCATTCAAAATAATAAATCTAAATTGCCAGAATAAAGAATGCCGGAATTAATTTATCAACAGATAATTGGAGTCTGCGGGAGGGTCAGTTTGGTCAGATTGCACCTCGTTTCCAAGGGCCGCGCCGTTTCAACTTGGAAAGGGGGTGGGATGTGACCGAACTAACTCTCCCCCAAAATCACTCGTATCACGAGTATTACTCATTTTTATGACCATTAACTAACCTATGCATTTGTGGAAAACTTGTTTTAAATTATTGTAAAATTCAATCAACTGTGTAAATGTTTTAAAACCAATATTTGAATTTTGAAAAATAAAAAGTTGAAATTTTATTTGTCTTTTCTAAGTAGTAGCCAAAACGTGAATTTCTTTGTAAGAAATTGTTTATAATATTAACATAAACATTAATATCAGTAAGTGCTTATAACAAATACAATAGAATAAGCAATTGCTGTCTGCTCTCATAAACTGTGGGCGTCGCATCATATAATCATTTATAATCTAGTAAATTCCCGGCATTTTCAACGCAAGATAAACCCTTTAGTTCGAAAAACGGTTTGCAGGGGCATTTTTTAAGTTGGAACTTCGAAAAACCACTTTTCGAGAAAAAAGCAAATAATCATTTTGACCCTGATTTCGAAAAACGCAAATATCTCCTAAACTAGAACCGGCCAAAAGGGCCCTTTTCATGCGGATACCCACATGTAAAGTAAAATGAAGACAGTTTATTTTGGCGTTATCTACAGTTAATATTATTGACGAACGAACTCTATTAAAAAATAACTTTTCTTCAAACACACTCTACATTTGTTTATAAAATTGATTTCCACATTTAAAAATCGTTATTGGACGTTAAAATACCATACATAACATTCAAAGAAGCGTTTAGACAATTCTGTGAAAACAAAAAAACTATCCCTCAATATTTAAAAACTATATTTACATTAAACTTGGATAGAAAATTAATAATAAATTGACCAGTTGGGTACAATAACGTTGTTATTGCATTTTTAAAAGTCACATGTCTTTCAGTTGTTCTTCATAAAAGTATGTACAAAACAAATGAAAACTATGTCCTGAAAAGGCACGAACATCTTTATTGCACCCAACCATTGCTTTCCAAATGATTTCTTATAAGAAATAAAATTTCTTAATAATATTTTAAACGTTATGAGATATCTAAATACAAAAAAATGTTTCACTTTCATTGTTATCCGAAAATAAGTGAAAACTTTGTTCAAAATTCAGCTAACGTGGACCGCTTTTAAATTTAATTAAGTTGTAATTGAATAAAGAACATTTAGATCGAATAAAAGTAGTATCTAGTGAACGTAACTAAAAGAAACAATAATTGAATTGTTAAATATGCCAGCACTTCTGTAACACACATGGAAAGCGCTATGTATACATATGTCAGAATATATGGAATCTATAGGAGAATCTGCAGGATGTACACATTTTCAGTATCCAGCGAACAAAACTATACTGAATCAGTCCGCCCGAATCGAAATTATCGCGCATGTCAGATATATATATAAGGTATCCTTTCCTTTACACCAGCGATTATTTCCTGCATTATTAATCATTCGCAAGAGTCTTCCTTACTGCGAATTTCTTCTATTGACGGGATATATACGCAAATTAAAGGGTCGATTCTTACAATCGTCCTATGTTCCTTGAAAATGTCTCTTGCTGTATCTAATATTTAAAACCTATATGGTAATTATAGGGTAGATTCTCACAATCCTACTATGTTCCCTGAAAATGTATCTTGCTAAGTCTATTATTTGAAACATATACGGTATAATTATAGGGTCGATTCTTACAATCGCACTATGCTCCGTGAAAATGTCTCTTGTTCAATCTATTATTTAAAACCTATACGGTAATTATAGAGTCGAATCTTACAATCGCACAATGTTCCCTGTGAATATCTCTTGCTGAATCTATTATTTAAAACCTATACGATAGGTACTATTCTTGCAATCGTCCTAGATTCCCTGAAAATTTTTCTTGCTGAACCTATGACTTAAAACGAAGAGAGTCTAGAGCTTATGACAAACTCAGGAAAAGTGTTAAATTACTGCAATAATTGTGATTTTCAAGGGAATAATATCGCATTTGAAGATTCTTTCTGTAACGTTTTACTGCAGTGAATACATTACTCTAAATGAAGGTGAACTTGGCTACAAAGTCAGAACCTGTATCTAAAAGAATTCATTTAATTTAAAAATTGCGGTATGAGCACCGAAACGCTGGTAAATATTATAAATGCTTTCATATTGTGATTTGATAATAATAAAAATAAAAAAGACGAAAGAAATAGAAAAGAGAAGGAAGAGGATTTGGTTGGTTGCCTCTTCATTTTTCTTTCCTCTTTTTTATTGTTTTCTAAAGAAACAATTTTGTTTTATTTTTAGGAATTGCAATAGGAGCATTTTGTGGTGGTTGCCCAAATTTGATCGTTGAATTCTTGTTTTATTTTCAGGAATTCTATGCATTCACTTGAGTATTGAACGTTGAATAGGATTTTGAATTTGATTTTAATCTAGTTTAAAATTCTTAAATTTCAGTTTGATAATGATTCTAGGACGATGGCCTTATCAATATCCTATGATTGGTACAATCATAAAGCCTAATGAAAATTCTCTCATGACCACTGCCAAATTTTTCGGCAGTAAGTATTTTTATTACTACACTCCGAAAACGGTTTGCTTAAATAAAAAAAAAAATTGTTTCTTTAACCACAGAATATGCTTATTTTGTGGAAGAAACAATATTTGGTTGACCCAACTAAATTTTTTGTTTGTTTTAATCAAACATTTTGATGCATGGAGTATTTGGTCAATTCAATAAGAAAATGTTGTTAAGTCAATTTTTCTAGCGAACTAAATGCCCATTTAGTTTACTGTGACGTCAAAAATCCAGAAACACCAACTTAGATTCTTCTGAACGAGCCTGTAAGTCACAAGTTTCGCCCTGGTGGAAGCTTCGGAATGACATTGAGTCCGTTTGAATACAAACAACTCCGATTAATTCCGATCGACTACGAACGAATGTGAAATCTGTTTCCGGCTGGTTCCGACCTTCAGGTTGAAAGATAAATCCTGTCTGAATGATTCCGTCCGATTACGATTAATTCTTTTTCAGTCCTAATTGGTGTCGCAGGTTCATTCCGAATGAGTTCGCACAGATCCGAAAGAAATTTTCATTTTGTCTGAATCCGCCTGACACCGAGATACGAGAGGCATCTCACTCAAAAAGTCACTGGTTATTCCGTCAGAAAGTAAAAATTCCGATAAGGCAATGTATGCCGTAAAAATAAAAGTCGGAAATCATCTGTGAAGGCACGAATTCGTGAAATCGTTTAAAAACGGAAAATTCGTACGAGTCCGATGGTTTTTGATATAAATCGTTAAGTATTCGTATCAGTCCGTAAGGACTTCGTGTGGAACAGCAGGGAATCATTGGAATTCATGCTTGAATTCGTAGAGAATTCGAGCGGATGAGTCCCCGCAACGACCGCGCGATCGGACAAATCTCTGACCTGCGCAGTATGGATGGTTATCAGCTGTTCGCCACACAATAAAAGCTTTGTTGTTTTTTCCCATCCGTGTTGATGTTCATTTTAATACCGATAAATAATTAATTAATGATTACTTGAGTATGAAGTTTTTTGTTCCAGAATTTGTCACGTGTTTTGTGCGAAGGTACATTAGGGTGGTTCTTATTTTCACTTGGTGGATTTTTTTCTCGAATTTCTCTGCTCTCACCCCCCAGTTTTGTTCGAATGCCCCCCAAAAAAATCTCCAAATTTGAGCAAAATCGGTTAATATTTAGGGGTGGCGCAAAGACAATGAAGTTTCCCATTAATTTAACATGGAAAAAAGTCAGCTTTTTGTAAAACTAATATTTAAACGCGTTAATATGTTACGAATAATTTTGTGTTTCAGTATATTGTTCAGAATTCATCAGAGAATAAGAATCAATCATAATCTTAGGGTTTGAATAATTTTAAGACACTTTCATGGGTCCCCCAAAGAAAACCCCATACGTGACAAATTTAAATGTTACGTAATATTACGAGTTATTTACGCTTTTTAAAAGTTAAAAAAAATCATTAATCGGTAATTTAAGAACACCCAGTCATTTGTTAACTGATATTTAATTGTTTGAAGAATTTCAATTTGCTTAAACATTTAAGAGTATTCTTAAAAAGCAAAGTAGAACATAAAAATATTTCAATCTTTGGAGAAATAGCAAAAATAAAATATGTAAACAAGAAAATTGTTTGAAAAATTGAAATTTGTTTAAACATCTACAAGTATTCATAATAAACAAATTAGTACTGAAAAATATTGAAATTTGTCGAAAACTTAGTGAGATAAAATGAAGCGTTGGGTGAAAAAACAACCTAACTAGGAAAATCGTGTTTTGAGATAAATCGATTCAAAGATTTCAAGCTGTTATTGAACTAAGGAAATATTAATTTAAAAATAAATCCTTTCATACACACAAAGTATTGCAATCTAAAAGTGAAATCCTGTTGAGAAAAATAATTTAAAAAATTAAAAAATCATTCAAATAATTAAAAATAAACACAACGAGTTATGTTGTTTTTCCATCCAATGGATATTATAGGTATTTTTAAAAATTAATTTCAAGTTTTAAACATTATTTAATTACGTTTATTCATTTCCCTCGTCGAACTAATGTCACAATTGGACGTTTATGTGGTTGACTGATGCATTTTTATTTATATTGTAATGAATTATTGAGCAGTAAAAATAAAAATAATAGCGCACTCATTTGCCGGCTGGTCACTACACACTGCAGTCTGCACAGCTGTGCGTGCGAGAGCGAAGAACGGGAGCTACGCGCGCGACGTTTCTCCATGCGTCCTACTCTGGTATAACGTGATTTACGTAAACAATAATATTTTTTATATTAGTTTTAAGCTGTGTACTAACTAATTACTAATTAGGGTTCGTGTTAAAAAATACTGTAGAAGATTTAAAAATAAATTATTTTACAGGATTTTAAGAAATATTAGGGAAAATTCAAGCCTCTTTAAAAGATATTCAGAACTTTTAGAAGTTTGGAAGAAATAAAAAATCAGTTAAAGTTCATTTTTCAAAATAAAAAGTCCTGAAAAATTTCCCCATAAATCTTAAGAAGTTCATTTTTTCCCCTTTGAATTTTTTAAACCTTGTACTATTTTTAAATTATTCAAATTTTTTGTGATTTTTGTTAATTCTGCAAAATTTTAAAAATGGTTTCAAAATCTTTCAGGTTCTTCTTTGAAAATTTTAGAAATCTTTTAAAATTTCTTCTTATCTTTTTAAATATTGTCTTAAAATTAATTTTTCATGATGAAAAATTATTTTAGTTTTTCCTAAGAACCTAAAAAATTTTTTTTATTTCCTTGAAACCTTACAAAATTCCTAAAATATCTTTTAAACGAGCTTATAAATTTTTATTATTTTTGAATCTCGCCAAAACTTCTAAGAATCTCTTACACTTACTCAAATTTGTTCTAAACTTATGTATTGTGGCCAAATTTTGCTTTTATATCTTTTACACTGTTTTTAAAAATTTTAGGAAATAATTAAAAATGTTTTGTATTCTTTTTGAATTTTCTCTAAGAATTCATTAAGTAAAAAAACATTTGAAATTTTCCCATGAATCTTAAAAGCAAGCTAAGGAATATTTTTTTCATTCTATTGACGCCCTGCGTAATTGAACACATTTTGCAATCTTCAAAACTTAAAATTATTCTTTTACAATCAAACCTAAACCATTAAAAATTTTTCTAAAAACATTTGAAACAATTTAATCTCAAGATCTTTCAAAATTTTGAAAATGATTCTAAATTTTTTTCGAATTCTTCAAAATTAGTTTTTCCCATAATTTAATTTTTCTTATTTCTGAAAATGTAAAAAAGTTGAGAAATTATAGTTTGGTAGCCTCAGTGATAGCAAACTGTTAACAACAGTATTATTTCCCAATATTAAATAATCATTTACAATTTAAATGTTATCTTCCATCAATAATGTTTAGGAAAACTTTGAAAACTAGAAAATTTCGGTATACAAATTTAATAGCGCAAAACATTTCTAAATTTTCATCAATATATAAGCTATAAAATATTATAACTATTAAATATTGATATAACAATTTGTAGTTTTACATTAATAAATCAATTAAATTGATCAATTAATTTTTACACGTTAAACATTAAGGACAAAGTCAACATAATTTTCTTTTACTCCAAAATTATCAAATTGTAATAGTTCATTATTATATTAATTACTAAACTTTTATATTAATTTTCATCCTTAGTATTCTAATTGTTACATTAACTCGAAACCATTAATAAATGTTCTTTAAATAGTTTTTCATGTTCAGAAATCATTAGAAAAAAAGGAAATATTTAAGCAGTGAGTGCGTCACTCGTACGTTATACACACTGTATGACTCCGCGCTTCGCAGTCACTGCTTGGATTCGTTTGGATTCGTCAAACTTGATGGGACTTTGTACGAATTCGTAGGTCCGACGCTACGCAACGCTGTGACTATACGGCGTGCGGAGCTCCCGATTCTGAAAAAGGGATTAAGGCGCTTCCTCAAGCCTTGTTTTTAGCCCATGTATTCTCTTGCGCATGAATCCCGCTAAACGGATGAATTATTCGATGTAATATTTTAACCACATAATCTCAAGAGCATAATGCACAAAAAGAAAGTTTTTTTTTTTTTGAAAAATGGTCTTGTTTTTTTTTTATTTTCAATTAATCGAAAATGTGCTTCATTTTTGCGCC